>BDUI01007329.1:20001-34700 GCA_002335545.1 Apodemus speciosus
TACCTCCCTCCAACACACACACACACACACACACACACACACACACACACACACTTTCTCTTCCTAACCTCCAACATCTCCCAAAGGGGCTCAAGGACTCTGATCTGGGCAACATTCCCTCATTCTCAAAGTGCCTCTAGAAGAGGGATCAGAAGGGTTGACCCTGGCACGGTAGCATAGAGACACCAGAGCTTCTTTTGCAATTTAGTATCTTGCAGTCCATAGACTTCTGCACTCAGTTTCCCCATTGTACGGTTGTGTTTTTCAATCCAACCTCTACTAGCAATGGATGCTGAAAAGCTTTACTTGACATTAGCAAAAACTTTGGGGGGACCTCATGCAAAAGGCGGCGAATGGGGTGTAAATTAAATAAAACTGCGCCCAGCTCCAATAACTGTCTGGCGGTAACATAATCCTTGCCCTGCTCTGAGAGGGATACTGCCCTCTAAGCTCGAACCACAGTGGCTCCAAGAAGATTAAATAAAGTGTGTGTGTGTGTGTGTGTGTGTGTGTGTGTGTGTGTGTGTGGTGTGTGTTTGCAATGCTGGCCTATTTTGCTCCCAGCCAATGAGCGATGTCTTGCAATTTAAGTTCCATCATCTGCTATTTTGCTTCTGTGGGGAGAATGCTTAGTAAAACTGCACAAACAAATGAAGCTGTAATTATCTTAAGCCTCATTTGCACACCTTGTTCCAAAGCAATTATTAAAAAGATTTCGAAAACAATTAGCCTCTCTAAACAAAGATAATCTATTGTCAGTAGCTAAGACTGGCAACAGATAAGAACAATGGRTGGAGATAAGGGAAGGCCAGTGGTGGAGGGAGARTGACTTTATGACTATACTTATCTCTGATTAGATAAGTTCAAAACAGAATTTTAAGTACACTTCAAAAATGCTTTTGATTTCAGCGTGCCCTCTTGGAGAATGGCTGGGAGCAAACACTGGGCTCTTCAAACTTGCTTGTCTCCTCTCCGTGTTTTGATTCCATCAGCCAAAGAACCGTTTGCATTTTGAGATCTAAGTAAGAGAAGGGATCCCCTCTGTATTATTTATATGGTTTTAAAATAATGCACCCAGTACAGTGCACCCTGCAACATGCATTTCAAGCTCATAAAGGGTTCCCACCTCGGAGCTGTTTCCCTCGAGAGACTGTAAGTAGCCAGAAAACCTCTGCTCTGATGATCTCTCACGCAAGGCTTTCTGCTTCCTTGAAACTCTGTCTATCCCGTGCAATTAAACCTTGGAGGCAGATGCTGATACATCATTACATTTAGGCTTGGGCTTTCTTTTTTAAATATATAAAACGCATTTAATGGTGTTTATCATTTCAAAAGAGCTCCTGCCACATGGTAAGCCTGATGACTTACTTTCTAAACTGGAAGCCTGGCACTGCTGAGCCCAAGGCTGTGTGCCTGGTAATTTTCCCTCCCTGTCTTATTTTAGTGCTCATGACGTTTCGATGAAGTCTTGGGGAACTGCAGTGTCCTGCCAAGAGGAATGTCTCTGCTTGGAAGAGTCCTCATGGACATGGCAGCTGTGTGAGGACCAGAATGGGGACTTATATGGGCTCTCAGAATCAGTACCCTAAAGTCTGGAACAAGTGTGCACAATTAAAGTGGGAAGAGGGTTATAATAAGCACAGTCACATCTCTTAAAAGACAAACCATACCTTGAGTGCAGTGGATACTTTGTAATTGTCTTTGTAGTGAAGGGAGTGAACTCACAGGTAAGTACAGGTATACATTTACAGAGGATAACAGGAGCCCCCTGTGTTTCATCTCCATTCAAAAGGAATCAGGACTGTACCAGACACTGGTGACAAGTGGGCAGAGGAGTGGCAAGTGAACAGAGGAGTGGCGCAGGTGCTATGATGACTAGTATCGAGGTAAAAGACTATATTTTTCCTCAGAGATGGGGCCGGGGGCCTGGACACGCCAGTAATCCCCTCCCCCTCCCTTTATACCATTTAATCCAACAGATTGCTTAACTAAAAAGGAGAAGTACTATGCGCTTTGTACCAAGGAGCCTCTCTGCTATTTGGATCCCTCGGTTAAGGGAACCAATTGTTATAAATGATAATTATTGGCTTGGATATATAAGGTTTCCCAAAATGGAACCTTTCACTGAAAACCACTAAAAGAGGTAAAATGACATGAATTTACAAACCACATAAACCAAATGATCCATTTTAAATCGCTCACAGAAAGGTTTGAGTAGTTCTGTAATATAAAACCTTTGCTGTCAATGCAAATCACATGAGAAGCAAAGATGCGTCAGGAAGTTAAAGGAACCACCAACACTAGCCCACTCGTGCTCAGTGGGTGGAAGCTGGGAGAGGGGCTCAAAGTCGGGTTTCAGCGCGGGATGCCTTTGCCCTGCAGGTAATGAATGACGGGTACACTTAAGCTGTGGACCGAAAGGCCAAAGAGAAAGCATAGGCTGACATAGGCCTTGGATCAAAACCCTGCATCTGGGACCTACTTGCTTTTGTCCTGGCTTGAAGCAAGATGCCTTGAGGCTCCCGGTCGGGTTTCTTGGAGTTTCTTTACCATCAAGAAAGACTTGGGGCTCCTACCCTACGTTCAGATTTGGAAGTCAAGGGTATCTTCAATAAACTAGTGTCGTCTCTCTGCGGCAGTATGGAGACTCTGATCCGAGCGGAGGCAACATTATTCATCTTTTCCCTCTGCTTTGACAGAGGCCGGCTCACCCCCAGGATCCTTGGGAACCCGGTTTAGATCCTAAGGGACAGCACGGGAGCTGCCGCCCACCTGCCCAGTGCAGAAAACTGTTGCCTGCGAGGGCTGAATAGGCCGAGGGATCAGGAAGGGAGATTTGCGGACCTAGAGAGGAGAAACTCAAAACCAGTCCATTAGTAAATGAGTTTTGTGTTGTCAAGGTTCTTTCCCATCCACTTGCTGTTCTGAAAAATAGATCACGTTTCGTTATCTTTAGTGGGAATCTGCAACGCGACACCGGATCCGCGCCCCCCCCGCCCCCTCCCTCCCTCCCTTCCACCCATCCTCTTTGCCTCGTTCTGCCTCTCTGAGGGGAGCCGTCCGGCCTCCTCGGCTTATTTCTGAACAATGAGGATTTGTCTGTAGTCCTAATGTATTTATGTATGGGAGTAGGGGGTGGTAGTGGCTTTCTCCTGGATGCGGAGAAGCGTGGGGACAGAGGCTCCTGCTKCCGTGGTGCAAAAAGGCTAGGCTGACCCAGGACGCCAGCCGACTGCCGCCCCCTCCCACACCTGGACAAACAGAACCAGCTGGAGTCCTACGCCCGAAACCCAGTCCACGCGTGCAGCCCCGAAAATGCCATCTCAGTCTCCTCACTGTTCCGAGAAACACAGAGGGACAGATAAAATAGGACACATCCAAACGCGTGCATCCTAGCTCGTTCTCCACCAATCTGAGCTCCCTCTCCCGTGCTCTCCTCTCCTCGTACTGAAAACTCCCAGAGAGGAAAAGGCAGGGGCGCCTTTGGAAGGTATTGTGGTGTGCCGCTCCTTCTCTGCACTACTCAAAGAAAAGTGGCTTACGCTGTCGCTCCTTCGTTCACCCTCTACTCTTGCTTTGTCCCTTTGGTCTTCATTTCTTCATCTCCTTCCTCCGACCCTCCCCTTTCCCCTTCGCTTATTTTACTTCAGTTGTACCCAGAGGAGGCTCAGCCCGGGAACACCAATGGTCAAGTCTGAACCAGAAGATCCCATGCAGCACGAGGCGGCATCACCTTTCTGGAAAATGAGGGGTCACAGTTCTGTAAGGCACATGACGTTTCTCCTTAAACGTCACATCGGAGCAAGTTTACAAAATGGAAACTCCCGAGAGTCCTTATCTTCCATTGGATTTTCAATCAACTTTCCTTCCCTCTCTCTCAACTAATGTACATCCTGAGGATCACATCTGTCGAAGCTAGAAGAATTTCCTTTCGGGAGGTGAAAGCCTCAAACTCCTCCTGTTCAGAGGAAAGTGCCAGTGACGCTAATGCGGGGTGACACTAAATAAACAGTTAGGGTGGACTGGAAAGATGGAGTTAATTATCCAGTGAGCTGCGTTTCGGCCCAGACCATCAGGGGCTGATTTGTTTTGGCTCATACTCCAAGGAAGGAGACAAACCGCTTTCTTCTGCACATCTCTTTGGGATCCTGATCATTCATATCTTGAACAAACAAAACAAAACCCACTATCCGGGTACCTCTGCTTGAACTCTCTTTATTAGACTTATACAGACTGCAAAAAAAAAAAAAAATGTATGTAGAGAAAATGCAAACATATTCCTAAGAGAAAAAAAATCAGGATGGTTAGAAAACCCCAATTTTTTAAAAATTCCCATTGTAAGGAAAGTAATCAGTTTGAATCCCGCAACTCTTCACTTGGTTCTTTACAATCAATTTATAAATCTACGTGTTTGATTTTCTTTTAAAAAAAACTAAAATGTTAGTCTGCCTTTTGTCGTTCTCTCTCTCTCTCTCTCTCTCTCTCTCTCTCTCTCTCTCTCTCAAAAATCAGACTTCGTGAAATTTTAGATGCAATTAGATTTATTGTTTGCGTGATTCCCTGACTATCCGGTTTCCTCAGGTAAGCCTGTACTTATATATAAATCCTAGTAACTTAAAACGTCTCCCTCCCCAGTTTAACCCCCCCCCCGCGCGCGCACACACACACACACACACACACACACACACATTCTGATATTAATAATCCCCGGCTGCCCCTCTTTCCGGGTCATTACGGTACTGCTGGTCTCTAATCAATCCTAATGCGATGGCAATTGGAGTCCCTGATGACTGCGGCTCGGATTTCTTGTAATGGCTCTACCACATTTTCCTGGACCTCTTTCTTTAACCTGAGATGCCAGGGGGACGAGTCCCTCTCAGCTACTGATTACTTCAAGATGTGGGGGCTGGTTTGAACAGAAGGAGAAAGACACGCGCACAGTGTGGCCGCCACAGCCTGCAGGGATGAATAGACGTCTGCGCGCCGGGCAAAGGCAACCGAGTGCCTCTTACTGCTCTCCTTTCTTTCCTGCGTCATTGCCCAGGCCCAATTCACCCTGGAGGACCGAAATGAAGACATGTAGACTGTCTCCCCACCCCCACGCCTGGGGTGCCGAAGCCTGGCTGTCTCTGAGCTCCTCCAGCTTTACGGAGTTTCACCTTAGCAGAGCGCCCCCACCCCACCGTACCCCTGCCAGACCTGCCTTTTACTGCTCCTCATTTCCCAGAACCGGCTCCCCTTCCCTCCGCTTCCTCCCCAGTCTCAGTGTGGTTTCCCAGAAGAGACCAGATTCTCCAACACTGGACCAGACCCTTGACCTCTTTCTGCTTCCCGATCCGGGTAGTATTTAAAGTTCTCAACCTGTTATAGACCCCAAACCGGCTCGCAGCTTGGCCTGATCATGTCAGGTCGCTAGCCTTTCTTCCCCAAAGCTCTAAGCGTCGCTGGGAGACCTTAATCTGTAGGGGCAAAGGACTACCTCTTCTTTCTGACTGGTGGAAAGAAAGCCAACAGCCACAGCTCTGTGCAGGGTATCCGTATACCTAGCCGAAAGTTCCTCGATCTGTTCCCCCAACCCTGGTCCAGGCTCAGCCCCCAGGCGATCGACACGTTCGCCGCCTTCGTGTTCTTCCATTTCGCAGTCTAAAGCCATTTAGAGTAACTCGAGCCCAGGATAATTGCCACGTCTCTGCCGTGATACTTTAAAAAAAAACAGGGTAATGCTTCTGAATTGCGGAAGAAAGTGCTGCGGACAAATTGGGCACTGAGCTGCCGAGATAG
This sequence comes from Apodemus speciosus, assembly GCA_002335545.1. Taxonomy (NCBI): domain Eukaryota; kingdom Metazoa; phylum Chordata; class Mammalia; order Rodentia; family Muridae; genus Apodemus; species Apodemus speciosus. Next base: position 25,783 of record BDUI01007329.1, read on the forward strand.
ATGGCTTTGTTAGGAATGGCCAGTGGCTTGTGACTCAATTAGTTCATTGCTGGGAGCCGCCAGTGTTCGACAGAGAGGTCACCTCCAGGCGAACTCGTCCTATCGCTCCAGGGAACAAGCAGGAGATCCATCCAGGCCGTGGGATCTTTCTAGGCCTGTAATTTCTGTGGACAAATGCTCATGTTGTAGGAAATCTGTTAGTTACTGCTTTTCTCCATTTCTACAAGAGCTGAGTTGGATTTTCACAGGAGTTGGACTGCCTCTGTTTCTGAATGGGCGCGTAGCATGTATTTGTCTGCAACCCTGAACAGTGCGGAAAGAAACATCAGGCCGAGGGACTGGGAAGGTATCCATTCACCCATTCTCTCTGGGAGTCTTACCCACTCTTCTTTGCTTCTACTCTGCAATACCGTTACAGTTTTTGGCAAAGGCCTCCTGGAAACCAGCGGGGTAAGGCTGCCGGAAGCCAGTGAACCTCGAGGGGCACGTTTAGCACTAGGAAGAAGGCTGCACGATTTTTTTTTTTATTCCCCACCCCCGACCCAAGTTTAGCCGCCAACCCCACCTATCACTTCGCGGGCAAACTGGGTCCCGGATCGTGCGCTCAGATAGGTGAGCGCCCCAGTGTTCCCATGGGAACCGCGGAGCCTGGTCTCACCGAGGACCCTGACGCCACCTCGGTGCGGGGACAGCTCCGCCCAGTTGTGCAGAGCGTGGGTCCGGTGCTTTAGCCAGACGGCCGGGGGACCCGGACCCAGGCGTGCTCTCAGGCCGCTGCTCTCCGGGGTTGATGGACGCTGAAAGGGCTGGAGGAAGGAGGAGATCCAGGGAGGGAGGGCGGGGACCAGAGGGAGGCGCCGGAAGGTCAGCGGAGCAGGGAGGGGGTACAGCCCGACCGACCAGGCTGGAGGAAAGAGGGCGCTGTCTTCCTGGCAAAGCAGCCTTCGGCCTGCAGGAACCGAAACAAAAAAAGGAACCGGGCCGGCCGGGCGGGCGATGGAGGAGCAGGACCGAGGGTGGAGGTGGGGGGCAGATTCTTAGCTGTGAGCCACGGAACTTGGGCTTCTAGCGGTTCCTTTCCTCCTCCTTCCTTCAGGCATAGCGCCCTCCACCCCCACCCCAGTCTTTTTCCTCCCCAAACTGGAGGCGTCGGCGTAAGGAACTTTGCAGGCCAGAGGTGCTCCAGTTTGCTCTAGGCAAGCAAGGAATCCGGACCCCTTTTCCTAGGGAAGGCTGCACTCGGTGTCTTGGGACCTTCATGCAGGAAACCGTGACTTCTCAAAGCACCCCAGCAAACGGTCTCACCTAGTTTGCTTGCTCCTTGCCAGGAACAGAGAAGACAAGGAAAAACCTCTACGTTATCTAATCTGCAGTTGGCCGGGGCGCTCTGGTAAAGATCAGAAACATCCAAAAATTCCATCTATTAATCATTCTCCGTCCAGATCCACACATATGAAAATTATTTATTGAGAAGTTGTTATCCCTCTATTCCCAATAGACATACTTATCTCTCACCTACCAAGGACAATGTGGTTCTCGTCTTTCCCATAAGCATAATGAACCAGACAAAGCAGAGAGAGCAGAAGGCTCTCAGAGCCAGATAGATCCCACATCAGTGAGCTGTCTTGAAAGGTCCTTCTCGGTGGGTAGATGGAAAGGACCTTCTGCTCTGGGCACGAATACCAGAACCTCTTGCTTCCACTCCACTGGAGCGTCTCAAGTTGCGAACTCCATTTGAATTTCCTGAAGAGACAGACCTGCCTCTTCGGTAGCCACTCCAGCAGAATCCAGGTGGCCTTGTAGTTCCGCCTTTGGCTGCAGAGCTAATTCCCAGCAGTGACTGGGTGGGCCCCGCCGTCTGCCTGACTCTTCACTTTGACAAACGCTTCTCTTGTGGGAACGTCTGTTTCTATTCATCCGATTTTCTAATTTCTTTGATCAGACTAAATATTTTCTTGGCAAACGGAAATTGACCGTGCCACGAATATGATAACAACCCGCTTGGAAAAGAGCTATTTTGTTTCCAAGCAGCAGGAACAAGGAGGGGTAATGCGGGTGGGGGCGGGGGTTGGCTCCTAGAGATGCCTGTAACAGATTCCAGCACACATCTCCCCCCCCCCCCCCCCCCAGCCTCTGCGAAAACTGCCTCTTCCTCCTGGTATAGAGCCTTCCCTTTCTCTCCTCCCTTCAGGTAAACACACACCTGGCCCGCTAAGACTCTTTGATAGTCTTCATTAAAAAATAGAACTTCAATGGATGCCTCTGGAAAATTTCCCTTTTAAAACGCAGATGAAAGGCAGGGTTACTACAGTGTTCTCTTAATCCCTTTGCCTTCTGAGTCAAAATAAATATTTCCTTCTGCATGCGATGCACATCCTGCCATTTGACTGGTTGTAAGCGAATCAACTGGCAATAAAAGTGTTTTTTGAGGCTGTGTATGAAATGTGATTGTCTTGAAGTCAAGGGGGGGGAGGGGAAGAAGAGCCTTACTTCACAGGCCTGAGTTGGTGGCTTTCTGAAAAAGCTGCAGGAGAAGGACCTTTCACCTCTCATTAGTGACGCCATCAGTGCTCAGGCAGAGTGGGACCGAGGTCACGTTACATATGGCACAGTCTGCTCAGCACTTGAAACGTCAGCTTTGAAATTTTAGAGAGGGGAAAGGTCATCTTTAATAAGCTAAAGTCTGGGGCTCCCTTTGCCCTCTTGCTTACTGGGTGGGTGCCCATATGCTTCAGACCCTCTGCYGAAGGTTTGGATTATTTTTTCAAGTTTGAGTTTTAGGCTAATTTGGCCTCTCCCATCGTCATTTAAATCCTAATGTTTTCAACCGTTAATACACCAAAAAGCCTCCTATATTTATAACAACTCTGGTACCTTCCCCTTTCTTCTTATGCAATCATAAAACTGTCCATTCTGAGTAATAGCTTTTTAGAAATCTAGCTTCCCATGAGAAATGAGGTATATCTGTCCATCTGCACACATAGAGCCAGACATGTATAGGGTTACCCATGGGAGTGGATAATTTAGCCTTCACTCTTGCTACATAATTTACTGAACTTTAAAACTTCTAAGGCATGGGAAAGCTTTCATTTCTGAAAACTTCTGAGTACTCCTAAAATGTCTCTCGCCAGTTATTGAAATTTCATTTTATTTTTACCATGTGGAATGGAAGAGATACTCCAATTAGAATACCCTGATTGCTCTACAAGGAGCAAGCGAAGGCTGGCTGACAGATGGCGTGCCGGCGTGACAGCACCCACCAGGCAGAAGTGCTAACATCGCTCTTCCTCCCTCGGAAGATATTAGGAACATTTGTGAGTGTTTAATCCTTAAATTTGTTCAAGAAGTGAAGTCAGACAAAGCCAGGTGACTGAACCAGCCCCAGACCTCCTTGTAACCATTGTAAGGGTGGATAAAACTAGCTTTCTGTCATAAAATTCTGCAGGGGTGTTCTCAATATGATTTCTCAATTTTCTTGGTTTCAGAAACTTTTCTCTCTGTGAATCTAGTGTCTAGAATCCTCAGACACTGCTGATGGGTCCCTCAATTCTTTCTTCTTCATACCCGTGAATTCCTTTTCTCTGTGTATCTCTGGTATACCAGATTTTTGGGTGTTTCCCCTGCCTTTCCTTCCTTTCCATAATAATTAACCAGTTTTACTCACAAAATAAACCTTGAAAAGAAGACAACAATGAGGGTAACCAACTCCAAGCAAATACATCCACCGGTATTTCAGAAATCTTTCTTCCATTCTGCAATTGAAAACACTCAAGTGGTTTTCAAGCATCCAGTTGAGCTAATAAGGAGTTGTTCCTTTGCAAAGAATTTAATGGTTGTAGCTTATGGAGAGGTTTGGGGTTTTCTTTATGACTATTTAGAATTTCAAAAATTCTTACTGCCAAATAAGTAAAATTTCAAAAGAGTAGTCTGTGCGTAATAGCAACTGAAACAAAAGGTGAGCAGAAGGACTTCACAAGCAGGCACGACATCCAGTAAATTATTCATTTCTGATCACTCTCCTACATTAGGGTTTACTGCTAATGAGCTAGTGGACTTTGTGATACTTTAGCTAACCCAAAGCACTTGAGGCTTTGATGACCCAAATGGTTAGGTAGGTTCAATCAATCTAGTCAATAAAAATTGCAAATAAAGATGCACACTATAGTCAGAAAGGGAAGAGGCAGGGAGAGAATGAGAATGGATGTGTGTCCACGTGACATGCTATACGTGTGCACACGTGTGTGTGCTTGGGAGAGAGGTAGCATTGCTCGTTTTATTTAACTTTATTAAAATTTAAAGTCTGCCTCCACCCCCCCCCCAAGAAAAAACCTCCCAGGATAGTTTATGTCTCTCCAGTAATCCTGCAAAAACAAGGAATGATTTATTTCAAGCAACAGATTAATCAATGACAGGTTGATAACTCATTAAAGGCCTGTAAAAGGAATAGTAATAATTTTCTCCTCCTATAGAATCCCTCACTGAYGAACCCTTCACATTTTACAAGCCCGAGCCCATCCATCCTCTCAGATCTTGGGGAGTATGATGTCRATTACAGAGGATGATTATCCCTATTATAAAAACATGGCAGTACCAGTGCAGCAGTACATGTYTGTAACCCTAGCAKTTGGGAAGCTGAGGGGGCAACTGCAAGAGCTTGGGGCCAGCCTGGGCTACYTAGTGAGACCTTGTCRAAGGAAACAAAGTGTGTATGTACAGTTTTCCCATGGTAGTGTAATGGAAAGACAGGGCTTTGAATTCCAGTCTTTCTGTTGTATCCATTTCTTTGTTGTGATCCTAAGAATAAACCCAGGGTCTCTCGAATGCTAGCCAAGCTCTCTATTTCTGAACTATASCCCCAGCCCCCCTTTATTTATTTATTGTTTGTTTGTTTGTTCTTGTTTGCTTGTTTTTGTTTTGTTTGTTTGTTTGTTTGTTTTGGTTTTTCGAGACAGGGTTTCTCTGTGTAGCTCTGGCTGTCCTGGAACTCACTCTGAAGACCAGGTTGGCCTCGAACTCAGAAATCTGCCTGCCTCTGCCTCCCAAGAGCTGGGATTAAAGGCATGTGCCACTACTCCCTGGCATATTTATTTATTTATTAAAAAGCAGTTTTCCACACAGAAATAAATGATTAAAATGGGATTGCCTGGTGTGCTCATGACCCTGTCACTGCATCTGTCCCTAGCACTAAAAACAAAACCAACAAAGTGAATCCTTATAAGATATTTTTCATCTTAAGGTAGACTATGTAATACAGGATCAAGATATCTGGGACATTTCATCAATGTTTTTAAATTGCCAGGGGGAAAAAAGAAGTAACACAAAGTAGAGTTGGTCCACTTAGTTCTCCCATTCTGTCAGGAAATAAGAGTTGTCCTTCTGCAAATGTCCTATGGGAGGAGATGATTATAGGGCTATGAACTGTCCCACAGAGAAGTTATTGTTTACAAACAGGGTCACAATAGAGAACTTATCGTTGACAAGATCTGGTCTATTTTGAATTGTTTAGTATTATTTGACCTATTGAAGAGCAAAAAGATGAGTGAAATTTCTACAAAATTAAGGACAAGATCTGGTCTATTTTGAATTGTTTAGTATTATTTGACCTATTGAAGAGCAAAAAGATGAGTGAAATTTCTATAAAATTAAGGATGGGGTTATTTACAGGGCAGCCGTTTCCCAAACTTTGAGAAGGCAAATGAGACCCAGTGCTGCTTCTGGGGCCACCCAGCCCTCATTATGTTTAAAGAGGGCCCTGGTCTCTTCACTAGCGCAAACACTGCAGGCAATTTTAATGCAGCCAGTTGGTGAGCAACATGAGGGAGGAAAATCATTCCCCTAAAGATTGAGCACGATAGAAGGAAGGACCTCTCAAGGAGAATAAAGTTAAACTTTGCAATTTTCACTAATCTGGAACTTAATCTTTCACATGTTTTTAAGAAAACTGAGARGTTAGGTTTTTGGTGAAAAAGAGACAAGGCTTCCAAATGATTCTGTAGAACTGAGCAGTTGGTGGAGGGAGCCCTTGCCTAGCAGATGCTCAGACACTGGCCTACAGCCTCGGCACCACAACAGACATAACTAGACACAAGCCACTGCGCTTGCTGAGTTCCTGCAATTAATAACAGACCAGGGGCCACAAGACAAAAAGCCTCCCAAGAGAATTTTAGCACTGGGCACAAACATTAAGCAAGTCTCATGGTCCAAGGAACAGTGCAGAGTGTCCTAACCATAAGCATAAAAGCCAAAGGGTGTTTGGAGACATGGTCTCATTATGTAGCCCTGGCTGTCCTCGAACGCTGTAGATCAGGTTGTCCTCGAACTCACAGAGATCCACCTATCTCTGCTTCCTAAGTACTGGGATTAAAGACGTGCATGACCACATCTGGTAAAGTTTTTTCCTTCTTAAACACATCTCTCTATTGTACCTGAGTCCTCCGCAGAGCCTAACTAAGACTTTTTTTTCTACTTATGCAAGAAATAGCGATGCTCTGGAGAGTTACTGTATAACTGAGGAGTTAYAGAAAAGACCTGTGCGGAAGTCAGAGGTCACCTATGCTACTGGTAGCCCTTTGTTGCTCATAAATGTGTATAAATGAACTTTAAGTTACTTATTTTTTATTTGTTTATGTGTGTGTGAGTATGTGTGTGTGTGTGTGTGTGTGTGTGTGTGTGTGCATGTACCTGTGTGTGTGCAGGTGTTACTGAAAACAGGAGCCAGGACCTCTCAAATGCTAGGCAGGCATTCTACCTCTGAGATAAGCCTTTAGGACACCCCTCCCCCACTCCTTTTAAGTCAAGGTCTTACTAAGAAGCCCAGTTTGGCCCGGATTCATTCATTATCTTTCTGCTCACCCTAGCCTGTGCTGGGGTTACAGGTATATATCACCAAGATGGGGTATACCTGTCAATCTCAGTAGAATCTCAAAAGAAAAAAAAAAGGAGAAGGAAAAAAAGAAAGAAAGAAAGAAAGAAAGAAAGAAAGAAAGAAAGAAAGAAAGAAAGAAAGAAGAAAAGAAAAGAAAATCTTAATTCTGTTTAAAACACTACCATGGCATCCAGAGAGTTGGCTCAGTGATCACGAGTCCCAGATGCTTTTGCAGCGGTTCCCAGCTCGTTTCCCAGAAACCATATGCTGGCTCCCAACCACCTGTAACTCCAGTTCCAGGTGATCCATGTCTTCCTTTGACCCCCTAGGCACCAGGGGTGCAAGTGGTGCACATGCAGGCAAAACACCCAGACATATAAGATAATAAAATAGACTATCATGTTATAGAACTCATTCCTCCACATCTGTCTTATGTGCTTCCAGATTCACCAAGACAAGAAAGATATACCCAGTGGGCAGCAAGTCGCATGCACCTAGGAGCCTGCAGAAACCAGGCAAGACAGTAAGAAGAGCATCAGAGGCTCCTTCAGTTTCCCGCTGGTGAACTGGAAAGCCAGAGTGAAAGCCCACCAGCTAAACTGCCCTTTCAAGTTTCCATCTGAGGCGTTCCACTGTTTGCCCACTGCCTACTAGGCTGCGAGCTCACTACAGGAAAAGTAAATATTGTCATTTCAAATAAAGAACTGTTTATTATATAACAGAACAGAGGCTGCCTTCTATTTTTGAGTCTCTGGTGAGTTAATTGGGGACAGTAGCCAAAGCAGCTGCCCAGGAGACAGACAGTGTACTCCAGCAGCCACAGTCTTTGACTGACTTTGACGCTCGTGTTTGTAATGTGGTAATTGCCTTGTGCCTTTCATTGAATGCTCTCTTGGCTCTACTGGGGTTGAACAAATTTACTACCTTCCCATCCTAGGTGACGCCCATCTCAAGGGCAAACCGGAAGCCAAAACAGATCAAACCCCGCCTGAAGCCTGGTGACTGAAAGAGAGGCAACTCAGATTCTTCTTGATAAAAGAAGAAAGGGAGTCTGGGGTATAGTCCATTAACAGGGCACTTGCTCAGGGTGCACTAGGCCCTGAGTTTAATCCTTAGCAACATACAAACAAATAAACAAACAACAACAAAAGGAGAGAGCACAGCTAGCAAGCAGGCTGGGAARATGGCTCCATGGGTAAAATGCTTGCCTAGAGAGTAGGAAAAACTGAGTTTAGATCTCTGGCATTGACATGAAAGCCAGGTGCTGCTGCATTCATGTGTAACCCCAAAGCCGGGGACCAGACAGGCAACTCCCTAGAATTTACTGTCTTAGTCAGGGTTTCTATTCCTGCACAAAACATCATGACAAGAAACAAGTTGGGGAGGAAAGGGTTTATTGAGCTTACACTTCTACACTGCTGTTCATTACCAAAGGAAGTCAGGACTGGAACTCAAGCAGAACAGGAAGCAGGAGCTGATGCAGGGGCTATGGAGGGATGTTTCTTACTGGCTTGCTTCCCCTGGCTTGCTCAGCCTGCTCTGTTATGTAGCCCAAGACTACCAGCCCAGGGATGGCACCACCTACAAGAGGCCCTCCCCCCTTGATCACTGATTAAGAAAATGCCTCACAGCTGGATCTCATGGAGACATTTCCTCAACTGAAGTTCCTTGCTTGGTGATAACTCCAGCCTGTGTCAGGTTGACACAATACCAGCCAGTATATTTACTTATTAGACAGTCCAGCTGAACTGGTGAGCCCCAGGTTCAGTGAGAAATTCTGTAGAGCAAAACACACATTGCCAGACCCTGATGTCACATATATCCACCAGAAGGAACACATTCATATACAGGGGTGGGGTTGGGGAAGAGGGGCCAGGGGAGAATATAGGAGAGGGGAACTTTAGTATTTTCATCAAAACGAGGGGGTCTAAAATTCATGTTCAGTATAGCTCCCCCTGCCTCTGTCTCCTTCTTCCCTTCCTTCCTTCTTTATTTTATTTATTTATTTATTTATTTTAATTTATTTTGGTTTTTCGAGACAGGGTTTCTCTGT
>BDUI01007329.1:71148-85193 GCA_002335545.1 Apodemus speciosus
AAAAAAAAAGTTTAGGTTTTTTTTCCCCGTATGTGTCTCTGTGTATTTTTCAGTACACATATGTGTGTCACATATATGCAGGAGCCCATGGAAGTCAGAAGAGAACATCAAATCCTCTGGAACTAAACTGCCACGTGGGTGCCGGGAACTGAACCCAGGTCCTCTGAAGAACAGCCATAGTCGCAGCCACTGAGCCATYTCTCCGGTCCCCAGTTGCTTTACTTTAGATTTGTTGTTCTTGGTCCTTGTACACTTTCATCTTGGAATCGGTTTGACTGTCTTAATTCTGTGATGTGTGTTTCATTAAGCCATTACACACATATGCTTTATATATCTATATCTAGGTCTACATCTAGATCTAGATATCTTCAAGCAGTCTCAAAATAGTGATCTCTACTTAGCACAAAACAACGGACTGAGGGGTGAACTGATATTGAGAAGTCCCGGGATAATTGTAATTCACAGCTCCTGATGCGTGCCTCCTCATTTCCTCCACCGACTCGCGCCGATTCTGTAGATGTTTGCTCAGTTCAACTACAAGTAGTCTGGGTATATCTACAGAAAACAGTTTTGGAAACTGTACCTATACCTAAGGATAAACAGCTCTTCTGAGTATCAGGGTTATTTTGAGAAGTTGCCCTAGGATGGCCCCGTGAGGTTGTTTGTTTATTTTGTTTTTGTTTTTGTTTTGTTATTTTTTTTGTTTGTTTTTGTTCTTTGGTCTTGTTTGTCACACTTGGAAGTAAGTGGGGGAAAAAAAATCTCTGGATGAGTAAGGAAAATAATTACCATAAAAACCATCCACTAATGCTGGAAGACTCCAAGAGCCTCTCCCAGTCTCTCTCCCTACATGTATTGATTGGCTTTTGAGCTTTAAATGCTGGTAAGGGCTGGGGATGTGCCTCAGTGGTATTGACACTTGCCTAGCATATAAAAAGTACAGTCCCCAGCACTAGAAAAAAAAGGGCATAATATTTTAACTACATGGTTCTCTAATCCACGGCAGTAAAATGCCTTTAAAGGCAAGGGGAATGCAGGCAGAGCTTAGTTTTTGAATGTTTTCCTGGTATGTATCATGTATGAGGCCTTTGGTTCAGTCTCTAAAAATAGAAAGAAAAAGAAAAGAAAAGAAGGCACAGGCTGAAGAGATGGCTCAGTGGTTAAGAGCATTAAATGCTCTTCCAGAGGTCCTGAGTTCAATTCCCAGCAACCACATGGTGGCTCACAACCATCTGTAATGGGATCCAATGCCTTCTTTGGATGTATCTGAAGACAGCTACAGTGTACTCAGATACATTAAATAAATAATAAATAATTTAAAGAAAGAAGACATGAATCTCTGTCCAATTTCAGAAAAGACCGCCTTGCCATTCTTTGTAGGAGAGAGGGRTGAGGCAAGGCTTCTGGGTAGATGAGACGCCAGTGATTCTTGAGATGATTCGGATATGCAAAGAATCCGGTATTTCTAGGAACACTCATGTGGAACTGGGACCTTGTATGCTCAGGTGGAGACTTAAGGGTTCTTTGGAAAGTCAGTTGTGTTGGATGGTGTTTTGCTGGGGCAAACACGTGAAGGAGTGTTTTCCTGAAGCGAACACAGGCAGAAGGCTAAGGCAGACTCGTAAAGGGTGAAGGAACTAAAGCAGACACAGGTGAAAGGATGTTTTGTTAAAACAGGCACGAGAAAAGACATGTGATGAAGTATTTTTCTTTAACCACACACATATCTTGGTCTGTCTTATATTGTGTAGTTGAGCTGCGTTTGTCAGGACTCCATAGAGAGAAATGCACTGGTGGTGTGTTAGTTTCTTGTCATTTTCGCACACTCCAGCTGATTGACAGAGTGATGTCAGCTAAGGCAGATGCATGTGCAGAGGCAAGACACAGGCTAAGACAAGACAGGTGGTGAGGCAAATTCTGAATGTTCCATCTCTATGGTGTTGTAAAATATGGGCAACGTAAGGAGCAGATATTCAGTAGGGAAATGATAACTCTGAAAACAACTGGGGGCCACGGTAGCAAGGGAGAAGAAATTAACTCAACGGCCTGGAAAAGGCAGACTTGGGGCCTGTGAGACCCAACAGAGCACTTGTCTAGCGTGTGCAAGAAGCTTGGGTCAGTCCCCAGCACTGAACTGTAGCAACAAGGCTTAGGGAGATTATGGTTTAATTTTCACGGGTAGAGGTAAGGGATGAGGAGGACATTCTGGAGACGTTCAATTAGAAATCAGAAACGTCAGCCTGGATTTCAGGGGCAGAGTGGCTTTGGCTTGCGGCACTGGAGCGCTTAGAGGACATACTATTCTGGAGATCTTTGTGGGCAAATGGCCCTCCCTGCTGTTCCAGGGCTTCTGATCCTGATCTATTTTCTGTCTGACAACACAGCACAGCATGGCAATAGTTTCCCAGCTCCTGCTTTTTGTCCTCTTTAAGTTTGTTCTCCAGAGTAGCCACAATGACATTTAAAAAGTCATTATCTTTATCATTATCTTTGCACTTTAAATTTATAATTGCCTAAAAACCCACCAATGTCTTATCAGACTCAAATCCAAAGTATTTGGTTCTGACCCTACAGATCTACATTTGATGTCGCCCCTGCTTAACTCTCCATGTGGCCTCATCTATGCCTGAAGTTAACCTTGAAATTGGGACCGGCTTCGCTCTCAGGGACTTTAAGTTTGCTGTCTGTCCCTGTGTTGGCACTCTTCTTTCAGTTCTGAATCATATCATTTAAACATCGGTGCTGAAAAAGTACTCGTTCAGGCCTTTCTGCTCCAGTCTGTCTTGTGCCCAACAACTCCCCACTTGCAATTCCGTTATTCTTTGCTACTTTTATGGAACTGACTTCCGCGTGAGTGTGTCCTATTTACATGCTACCAACCTGTCTTATGGGAGGTTGGAAAAGCAGGATGGAATCAGGGAGCCAAAGGCTTTGAATTCCCTTTGGATCTTCCCAGATTTGCTAGCTTTGGGGGAGGCACAGACCGGGTTTAAACAAGGCAACTACCTTTCAAATGTTTTTCAATACATGTTTGGTTAAAAAGTTACGAAATGTAATTACTTCATTTTGTGCTTAACTGGTTTGACTTGTACAGAGAACACTGCGGAAGGAGCTGAAAGGCAAGAATGTGTCTAGACATTCCACTTGACACTAACTTGATGGCTTTAACTAGATCCCCAGAAGAATTGTACCATTGGTTCCCGGTCTGGTTGTTAAGCATCTCCTGTGATGGAGTAGAAGAATAGAATTCAGACTTTATGTAATTATAAAATTAGGACCAAACTAGATTAGGACTCAGTCGTCTCCACTCAACAGAAATGTGGCTCTGGTCAAATCTGCTTATCCCCCTGGGGAACAATCATAATCTGGTTAACAGCAGTGTCCTAGAGATGAGCAGCAGAACTCACATTTTAATAAGTCAGTACTAGAAAGGTCTTTGGCACTTTCCTCATAATCCTGTAGCGTGCCTACTATGTGTCTTATCCCACGTCCAACTCTTGGGAGAGAAAAACAAGTAAGGAGTCTTAGCGGTCTCTAAGGATAGACTCTGATTTAGCTCTGAGTATGTAGTACAACTAAGTGATRTACMTAATTCTGTACAAAGAACAACACAGATTACTTTTCTAAAATCACTCCAATTGACCTTCTGAGTATTTTCCATTTGAAATATTTATATTTTCTCGCTCTTTTTTCTTCTAGGCAAACATGAAATCATCTCCTGTTTCTTGTCTAATAAAATGGGTTATTCTCACTTTAAAGAACAGCATCCCCCCAAACAATCTTTCTTCAACACAAAGTATGTATAAATATAAAGTTTATTTAGCATAGTGTTTAGAAAAATAAGTTCACATCATTTCAGAAAACAAATAAAACACTTAAATTGTCCAGGCATAACCCCCATTACAGTACAACATCCATACTTTAGGTCTCTTTGGTTGGGTAATTAAGCACAGAAATGTTCTGGGACATGCTGTGTGCTATCACCTAACAGTGCAGAAGAGGCTCTCTTCCCCACCCCATGTCATACATTCTGTGTAGAGTTTCTCTTCATGTAAGGCACAGTAAAACCATATTGAGCATACAACTGATTGCCTCGGAACATACAGTACATGCAACAAAATGATACATTTTTTTCTTTGAGAAACCCTGAAAGCCCGAAGAGTCACATGCAATATAATCTGGATTAGTAAAACATATGGTGGTAATATCTACTTAAATTGAAATCTCTCGATTAGACACAAAATAACCATTAGGTCCTATCATCCAAGTTTTAGGAAGACTTTGAAACGGCTCTTGTAAAACATAATTATTTTCCCACAGATTTCCTGAATTATTTTTATGAGATGATCTGTCAAAAACACTTGAGAAAGAAGGACTCGGAGTTTATGCACTAATGTTCACATATTGAGGATGTAGCAGGGTAGTCTGCCGTACACGCCCAATAATTCCAGCTTTAACATGCAGAATAACAAGGGTACATACAGAGAGTTAAGGTCAGTGTGCAATTCAACTATGGATTTAAAAAAAAAAAAACCTATGGCTACAACATCTACTTGCCTTTCACAACACAAGAAAGGCACCAGAACATGTATTAAGTCTTCACTATAAATCTACATGAGATATTTATGCAGTACAACACAGGTGCTTTTGTTTGTTTGGGGGGGGGGGAATGAACCTCTTTTGAATGCTAGACCATCTTCTCTACTAGATGTAGCTAAGAGCTGAATGCCAATTCTGGCTATAGAGTGCATAGATAAGCTGGCACCAGAAAAATCCCACAGCCAGCAGCAGGGGTTGGGTTTAAAGGGGGTTATTTACCTCTATTCTGATTCCTTGTCAGGAATCACTAGAGGATCCTTTGCAGCATCTTCAAGCATTGGTTTATGTAAGAAGGATATTCTGTCACATGAACTCCAAGGGCTCTGAGGCTGGCCCTTTGTGTTGGGGAAAAGTCATTTGCAATTCTGTGCGAGGAGATCACGGGGTTTACCATATTCCATCCACACATACCGGGGCTGCATATTAACTGGCCCTTATTTTACTGAACAAATAGAACAGTAAGTTCTTATAATGTGCACTGATTCTTACCTGCTGAATTGTATAGCTATCTGGGGTGTTCGTAGGGCTAGAAGCTCATCATGTTGGAATATGAATACATTTCCTAGGTAAGTACTTAGTTTTGTGCTATTTTTTCTTTCTCCTAAGGAGAAAAAGAGGAAGAACTCGGAATAAAAAAGATATTTTTTGTCAGATATATAGAAGTTTCCCATCACACACACACACACACACACACACACACACACACACACACACACAAAAGCACTCACACACACCTGCCTTATATAACATTTTGACTTTCCCACTTCCCTTGCCAGACAGGTATTTTACAATAATGACCTCTTGATATCTGCAGCAATCTAGTGAAAAATATCATTTTTATGCAAACTATACTACAAGACCATGATGCTAATCACATTAATATGATCAGTACACAACTGGGAAGGAGACAGGGGCAGCCAAGCTGTGTGAGTAGTGTCAGAGTGGAAAACAACCACACTGAAGCAGCCAGCTTCGGGAAAACAAAACAGAAACTCCCAAAACAAACAAACAAACAAACAAACAAACAACCTCTGGCCCAAATTACGTGTTTCAGCAATTGAGGGACATTCACCAATTTCACAAAAATGGGATTTAGGTTCTTTATCAAAATGATGGGCACAGAATTCTTCATAGGGCTCTTTAGCTTGACTGAAAGTTCCCTTTGTAGTGACAACAAATGCTGAAACCCCAGTGACCCTTATTCGGCAGGCTCAGATGATGAGGTTGGTTAGAAACCAAGCAGTCCCTTCCACCTTCTTAAAGAAAACAAGGAGTGGTACTATCTTTATGCTTAACATCACTTTGGAAAAGATTGCCTTCTTTCTTTCTGAAATCAGAGACGCCCTGGACTAATAGCACGAAGGCATTGCATTGTTCTATCATGGATGCAGAGTCCTGTTAAAACTTTTACACAGAATTTCCTACAAAAACCGGAGGGATTTACTTGATTAAACAGGACAAGCAACAGCCCCATGTTACAGTATACCAGCCAATTCAAAACACTGGAATGAAGTTTCAATTGGACAGATTTTCATTAGTACAATTTACATGTATTTTGTTTACTTTAAAATGGTTGTTTTCAAGCTGGGTAGTGGTGGCCCAGGTCCTGAATCCCAGCATGTGGAAGGCAGAGGCAGGTGGATCTCTTTGAGTTTAAGGCCAGCCTAGTCTACAAAGTGAGTTCCAGGACAGCCAGTAACAGTTTCTCCGTTAAACGTTAAACACCTGTCTCAAAAAACAAAACAAAACAAAACAAAACAAAACAAAACCCTAAAACCAAAACAGAACAAAAATGGTTGTTTTCATAGCCTGCAGAATTGCTGTTTCATGGTCTTCTATAATTTTTTACTTTCATTGTAATGAAAAGTGTCAACAACATCTGTCTATCCATTTACATGACAAACCTTACGCATGATATTTAGTGAAATGGAAGTCCTGCATAAAGGGGTTCTGTGGTTAAACTTAACTCTGTCTGACAGTACAGAAGAACCGTCACCACTGCTGTTGACACTTCTGTACCTTACTAGTAATAAAAAGGCCACAAGGTAAAAAGGCACATAGGAGTCTCTAGAAAACATATTTAAAGGAATCAAAGTTGCTAAAGGAAGAAGGAAGTGGCAAAGCTCCAGTACCGGGGGTTAACAGTTCCTGTTTCAGTGTTAACATTGACCTCAATAAACTCTTGATAAAAATTACAAAACAAAACAAAACAAAAACTTGGTTGGAAACAAAGATGTTCTATTCCTGCTCAAACAATAAATATAAATTAAACAGTAAGAAGACATTTTCTTTTCAGTTCACAGAGCCTGAAGAGAGACATACACGGTATAAATAAAAACTGACTGTACTTACTCAGATCTTGCTTAGAGACCTGTATTTACATTCATACCCAAGTCGTATCAGAGTTCAGTGGCGTTTCAAACTTTCTCTGCCACGTTTGACTCTTAGCAATCACATTTGGAAACACGTAGAGACTTAAAACCAAGCCTTTCCCCAAAATGCTGAAAACGATGAATGTGTGTACATACACACAAACACACACGCACACATACACACACACAAGCTACATAATTTGAAAAATATACCCTTATGATAGTCTAGAGTACCACTGTTTTTTAACCATCTCAATGCCCATGGAGTAAAAGTATACAAAGAAACAAACACAAACAAACAAACAAACAAACAAAACCCAACTGCATTGCTTCCAACAGCCTGGAGCTATTATTTAATTTCCTAACTTAGGTGTATACATTTTAAATCTGAAATACTGTCACGTTCCACTTTGCCTGTAGAGTTATACTGCTGACTAAACGATAGAGGACGGTTTGATGTATTCACTTGTTGCCTTGCCCCCTTCTGTTTCTAAGCGAGCATGATGTGACCAGAAAGGCTTCAGCAATGCAGTTCCACTCCCATATTTGTAACTATGCTCCTCATGCAGCCCAACCCAAATGCTCTTGCTTGCAGAAGTACAGTGTTTTCCTCTAAATGAGGAGAAGCTCTCCATCTTCGGGGCTTCACAAAGAAAAGGATTTTTTTTTTCCTGTTAAAGCAGAGACGGTGGGGATGTGTGGAGTGAATCAGGCTTATAAGTCTTGCATATCTTCATCCAACTGGACAGTTTGGAGCTTGGCCAGCTCCTTTTTGTCTGTTCCCAGGTCTTCACAGCCGGGCTCAACTATGCTGTCCAGCACGTACTTGGATTTCGAGTCCAACATCATTAAGTTGTTTGTTGCTTTGTTCTCAGAATTCTGTAAGAAATTCTCTTTTATGTTAGCTACTGACTGCAGAACCAAGCGCTGTTCTCTGACAAAATCCYGGTGGACTGCTGGCGGGGCGTGACTCACCTGCTCTTCAGCTGTGGGAACTATCTCGCCCAGGGCAGCCTGGGTCATCGGGCCGGACAATAGGTCTTGACCAGGAATAAGGGAACAGTTCTGAAGGGTTGCATAGTTAGTGTTGCTGACAGATGACACAGTACATTTGCTTRCCACAGCTGCAGACACTGGCTGGCTCTCGCCAAGGTCAGGGTTTAGCTCAGCGGGATTAAGTAGTGTAGGGGGGGTCAGGGAAAAACCGTGGGCGGTGGACACATTAACCAACGAAGAGGTCAGTGGATGGAGGCCGCTCCCAGAGAGATTTTCCGAAGACAGGTTTGCATTTACTTGTGCATTGTGATTGACAGGCATCAACTGAGAAAAAACCAGGCCTCTTTCTAAGCCTTCCTGTTTCACAGCTCCTACAGTCTGGCCTGAATTAGGAACAGTGTACACCACCGCACTGGGGGCGAGAGGGCTCAGGAAAAGTTTACCATGCTGGACTGTGGCCGGCTCACTTGTAAATGTGCTTCCATCCGAAGTGCTTGGAGTTACTGAAAGATTACCTAGGGGGGAAAAGTATCAATGAGCATTGATGAAAACGATACAGAAAGACAAACTCACAGTCACTCCTTTAGCACTCGCGATTTTCCCACAGGTATAGTATTTATGGAGAGGTGACACTTAAATGTGTGACACAGTCCAGCTTCAGCACAGTAAACTGCAGAGTCCCAGGCCTCAGGCAGACTAACTTTCTCTAAATATAGTTTGTATTTCTTTTGCAGTGCTGGGGACTGAACTCAGAGCTTCTTACATGCTGGGTAAAGATTCTGTCACGGAGCTACATTTTGTCTATATCTGTTAGCCTCCCGTGTCACTGTAATGAAGGAACTGCCGGTGGCTTCGGAAGCATAGGGAGGGACTAGGGAGAGGATTCAGTAGCAGATCACCTGCATGGCGCAGGCCTTGGGTTCAAGCCTCAGCATCACCAAAAAATTAAAACAAACAAAAATATAAGCCAGCCAACCAAAACAAGCAAGTATGTGGGACCTGGGGATAAAAGCRAAGGTGGGAAGATTGATTTTGAGGCCAGTCTGGGCTACATAGTAAGACCTTATCTCAAGGAAAAAGAAAAAAAGAAGAGAGAAAATCTTGTCCAAGCTCTGCTCTTTGCTTAGTTTCTGACTCTTTATCACAGACTTACCATCTCTTAATCAGTTGCTAGTGATCACTAACTCTACCAGTTAGAATGAGAGAACACAGTGCAAAACAGAATATTTCCATTAGGACTGCTCAGGTACTGACAGAAAATGTAAATGAAAATACCACATAGAATGAGAGCTTCTCTGGAACTTACAAGCTAACGACATCAACTTGTACCGACAAGCCTCAGACTTCCACTGAACTACCAATAAAGCAGTCTCRAGTCAACAAAGCCCTCTGGGTTTGCCTTTTTCCCTCTCCCCCATTTGTTGTGCTAGCTTTAAATTTTCRGGGTTGTATTGATGAGAGAAATGAATGGTAACCCAGGAGCGCTCTTTTTAAAAATACCAAAGAACATAAAGACTAGAATTAATGCCTCTGTAAAGGGGTGCGTCTTTTGAGACCCCCACTTTAATGGTGTGGAGACTAGAAGAAAAAGTATAAGCAGAATACAGATGTTTAAATGAGAAACTTAGGGCAATGAAGACCCTCGAATCTCCATCAAATAAAACCCACTCTGAGTCTTTACAAGGGAAAGGGAAATGATGCCAGTCAGATGACTTGGGTCCCCAAATATTACCAGAGAGAGAAAGATGATAGAAATAACATGGAGTACTTATCGACCCGACTCTTCGATTAGAGGTCTAGTCAACTCCTTTACAAGTGTAGAAAATTAAGTAGTCCACTCAACGTTGCCCCTCTTGAATTCTGAGAGCAGCTGAGTGGCAGTGCTCCCTATGAGAAGATGGCAGTGCTCCCTATGAGAAGAGTCCCCAGGGCCACTGATGGCTTCCAATATCTTTAAGCACTTTAAGTAAACAAAAGAATGTCTTTCCACGAGAAACCAAACGTGGAAACACTATATTTGGACTCCTTTAAAAATGTGAACTATTCAAAAAAAACAAAAAACAAAAAACAAAAAACCCAAAAAGCCGGGCGTGGTGGCGCATGCCTGTGATCCCAGCACTCTGGGAGGCAGAGGCAGGCAGATTTCTGAGTTCGAGGCCAGCCTGGTCTACAGAGTGAGTTCCAGGACAGCCAGNGATTTCTGAGTTCGAGGCCAGCCTGGTCTACAGAGTGAGTTCCAGGACAGCCAGGGCTATACAGAGAAACCCTGACTCGAAAAAACAAAATCCAAAAAAACCCAAAAAAAMMMCAAAAAACAAAAATGTGAACTACTAGTACGTAAGTATGAGTAGTTCTCATGACATACTGTCACGAAAAGACACTTCTGTATATGTTTGCATTGCCCTTTAACTTAATTTTTTTTTCAGGCCATACACATGGACAAACTGCCCCTATTTTAAACCTTTGGTTTTWAGCATTTTTTAAAAGTCTTGTAGGCTTCAAAATTGTAGGGAGGAAAAAGCCACAATTGATCTTTACCTTGCTTTGTRTGTATTTGTGAAACTGTTTACTAGCAGACATGTCCACAAAATGATTAATTTTTTTGATAGAGTCATGAGTAACAACGTATGCAACATTTCCCCAACAGCTACTATTAAACACAAGTAAAATAACATACTCTGAACATGTAAAAGCACTAACTCATATAAATAAAGGGGAAAACCGATATAGTCCAAAGATGATTTTTGATTTTCATTGTTTTCTTTTTCAGTATTGGGAATCCGAACTCAAGGCCTCAGAAGTAAAACATAATTTTGTTGCCGTCGTTGTTTTAAGCCAGRGTCTGTCTATATAGCCCTGCCTGTCTGTGGAACTCACGCTGATGACCCAGGCTGATCTCAAACACATAGAGATCTGCCTGCCTCTACCTCCCAAGGGCAGGGATGAAAGCTATGTACCACCCACCGTGCCTGGCTAGAATGTGATTTTTAAGTATAGCTGCAACTGAATTATAAATTAATCTGTACAAAAACTGAACAGAAAAAAAAATCGCAGGTGCAGGTGCACAGTATAACCGTACAATGATGCTATAGAAGAAAAACCAAACCAACAAAACCCCAAGTCCTGACTGTAAAATGAATGAAGATATCAGCAGGCTGCTTTTCCTCATAACTTCCTATATCAGGAAGAAAGGACTATGTTTCTGGACATTTTAAAGAATGATTCGATTTGGTACATGTTTTTTGAAGATGGACTTTTACTATGTAACCTGTTCAAGCTTGAATGTAGCTCTATGTAACCAGGTTGCTCAGGCAGGCCTTGAACCCCAGTTTCCAGCTTCAGTCTCCCAAGGGTTAGGATTACAGACAGGCATTTGCCACCATACCTATCTTAGTATTCTTTAAAATAAAGTCCAAATTTCCAAAATGCTTTACAGCAAACTAATATACAACTACTACAAAGGACTCGCCTACTGGAACCATCTGGTTAAACTTATGCCCGAGAGTCAAAGGGTAGGGGGTCCTATCATTTGATCTCAGCTATTTTAACTGACAATGCTCTTCTTATTCTTGGTAAATATCCCATCGAAAAACTAACTATTGTTGGGCAGTGGTGGCTCTTTTAATCCTAGCACTTGGAGACAGAGGCAGGCAGATCTGGGTTTGAGGCCTGCCTGGTCTACAGAATCAGGTCTAGGACAGCCAGGGATACCTTGTCTTGAAAAATGAAAGGAAAAAAAAAGTGGAAAACACCCCCCCCCCAAGACAACCCTAGCTATTAAAGTGATAGCACTTTTCTTGATTACAGATGCAAAACATTTTCCTTTTTCCTCTGCTAACATACATTCTCATGCTATCTGTGCAACTTTGTTGTCTCTAAAAGGTTACAAACTGCTTGGAAACATTCATAAAGAGGGAAAATAGGTTAAAGTCATAAATAATTTGGCTTTCTCTGGGGTGTTTGTCTTTTGTCCTAAATTGGAGTGTGACTTAGGTTAAATCTTACATAATCTGGAGGAATAAACAGCTGAAGAGTGCGCTACAGGACCCTGGCGGTGTACTGTCTTTTTCTCTAAAGAAAGACAAATACACAGAATAAAATGTACAACTATTTTTCATTAATGTCTCTAATAGCTGAAGTAGACTGTAGCTACAGAATGGAGACTTGTATAAAAACTGATCGTATTGCAGGTTGGCCTTTGGTAAAAATCTGGGCTTTCAGACCTGCTTACAGGAGAGACGACCTCATCACCGTCTCCCAGCCCTAGGAGCTAGAGGCTGCTCAGCACCCTATGCCCAGATCTAACTGTTCCTATGTCAACACAGAGAAAAGTGACAAGCGATACAGATTTGATTCACATTCCTGAGGAACTGATGTGCCTGCCTCAGGCTGATTTCCTTTCTCTAACAGACGGCTGTTAGGAAAGCCACAGAGACACAATGACACAATTGTTTTCATAAATATAAACCCACACAGCTGAGAAATGAACACACATCTAGAGCAACAGAAAAGCATGTGTTCTTCTAGATTTCTTTTAGGTCTTTTTAGGTTTTAGTGTTAATTATAGGAAGAATGCAATGCAAGCGAGAATACATTCTGTCTTTTAGCTTATTCTTTTTAAAACATTTTCTGGTCAAATAAATAACTGCTTGACTAATTTTATGTTCCTAGCAATTTTATTAATTTTTAATTTTAAAACGTCAAGCACTGGGTTACTTTATAAGCACTGATTGACTTACCATATTCCTATAATTGTAGAGTTGGCAAGGTCTGCTAGAAACTGTACTTTTCCATTCTGTTTGGGGAAAGATAAAACTCCATTTCCCAGGATGCAAGAAAATCAGGCAAGCTGGAGAGTATAGGTACTGGCAAGCACACCAAGGCTGTTCTGTAACTGCGTAAACCAATGATGCATCTGGGCACAAACACGAATCTATAGCTCTCACTACACCTGTCATTTACAGCAACTAACCAACACATGCCCTGGTGCATTATCGGTACCAAATGAGGCTTTTACCTTGTGAAGCTGCTACTGAGACAGGAGGCAGCTGCAGTGGAGAGAATCCAATGCTGCCATTAAGGAACTGGCCGTTCGCTCCAGAATTAGGGATCTGGACAATGCCATACTGGTTAATTTGCACCGGTGTAGTAAAAGTCACTACAGAGCCGCCATCCTGGGAGGCCACTGTCTGAACGCCTTCTCTTTTCACTTCAGTGCAGGGTATCAGCCCTGGGAATGACACAGGGGCACTAGGGCTGTAGGAGGTGGTGGCGGCTGCGTTCACAGCAGAACTCTGGAGGACTTTGAATTCTTTCACATCCTGGGAGGTAGATCCCAGGATGTCTGTCATGGCTATGCCGTTGCCCACAATGTTTGAAGACATTTTGGGTGGGTTCAGTGACACTGTCTGTGTATTTCCTACATTYAGTCCATTAAGGATAACTCCATTGTGTCCCTGAATAAAGGAATTGCCATTGAGGAAGACAGGGGAAGTACTTGCAGGTACTAAGCTTCCATTCAACAAAACTCCAGATGAGCTTAATGATATCTTAGCATTTCCAATTTGTTGCATATAGACTGGCTCCATGTGACTAGAAAGGCTGAGGTTGGTGACGCCATCAGATGCACCTGAAAGTGGGTGAGGAGACAGATCCTCRTGGCCCTTGCTGGATTCATCTTCAGTGCTGGGGTTGCCGTCTGATTCGCTGTTCAGGGGGAGGAGAAGACAGTTTGAAGGTCAAGGGATTGACAGTGGACATAGTTTGTAAAACATCTTTAAAACCCATTAAAGGCAATATTTAAGCAAAGTACAACAGAATTATCTGCTAGCCCTGTTGAAACTAGGAGGTTTTAAGTAAATTCTATTCAGCCAGACAATGAAAAGATGCATTTGGATCCTTTAACAACAACAACAACAACAACAACAACAACAACAACAACAAAAATTCAGAGAAAGACCAGAAGGTTGGACAATGTAAAATTCAACTAAAAGCAATTTAATACTGTGTTTTCATTCTTACAGCATTCATGTGCTGCTCTAACTGTTAAAAGGACGGCTACCTCTGCCATAGAAACAA
>BDUI01007329.1:85888-96353 GCA_002335545.1 Apodemus speciosus
CCAGCTGCCCAGTCGGTAGGGGATCATGCTGTGTTAGGGGCTCAAATATACTGTCCTTCAGTCTTGCCACCTCTGAGGCACTGTAACCCGATCCGAAGTTGTTCAGAATCAGGTTTCAAAACACCGCAGAGACAAGCAGCACCCACACCCCACGCTGCCCTAGCAGCGATGGGAACCGCGGCGGGCAGGGTGAATGATTAACTCTGTCATATTAAAGCCTCGACGTCCCCAAACCCCATCTGAGTCACTAGTCTCCATTAACGCTCCGTTTGCTTCCAGAGCGCCCCTGATGACCTCCAGGGCAGGCCCGGGGCTCAGTCGAACCCTGGGTACCCTCGAGCGTGTGCGCACTCCAGGCTCCGGGTGACCCGGCGGAGGCAGGGACCCCGACCGGCGCCAGCAGCCCCTGCGGGCCCRGAGCCGCGGTGAGAGCAGCCTTGCCGGCGTGCACACACACTCCTTAAAAGAACCAAGGCGAGAGTGGCAACTTCAAAGGCAGCAGGATGGGGGTGGGAAGCCGGGCAGCAGTGACCAGCCGAGGTGGGGGCGGGGACTGGACCTAGGAGGGCGACCAGAAACTTCTGGGGGCAGGAGGGGGAGGGTTAGGAGGGAGGATCCCCCGCCCGCCCGTTGCCACCGTCGTTCCCCCCGCCCTCCCCGTAGGGAAGCGAGGTGGGGGGCGGGGAGAGGTGGGCAGCCGGACCGGGCTGGTGGGGAAGGTAAGCGCCATGTTTTCGAGCGCTTGGAGGAAAAGAAAGCTGGGAAGGGGTGGGGGGGGAGGAAGGGGGAGGAGGAAAGTTGGCGCTCACCTTTTGGACTGGGTCTCGGAGGGGTTTCGGTCACGCTGCCGCCGGTTCTTGAACCAGTTGCTGACCTGGGTGAGGGAGAGGCCGGTGATCTTGGCCAGGTGCCGCTTCTCGGCCGGCGAGGGGTAGCGATTCTGCTTGTAGAGCTCCTTGAGCGCGTTGCGCGACTTCTCCTTGAAACAATACACCGTCTCCTCGCCGTCCCAGATGGTGCGGGGCAAGGGGAATTTCCTGCGCAGCCGGTACTTGTCCACGGCGCCCAGCGGCCGGCCGCGCGCTCGCTCGGCCTCGGTGTAGCGCGCCTTGTACCAGAGCTGCTGCAGCAGCGGATGGTTGGCCGACTCGAAGCTGTGGCTCTCGAGGATGCTGTACAACTCAGGGTAGATGCCCTGGTGGAAGGCCACGAGAGCTCGCGCCTTCAGCAGGCTCTCGTTGCCACGTAGCAGGTCGCTCTGGGGCAGGGACCAAAGGAACCGGGCCAGGCGGTCCAGGTTGCCCCCCTGCTGCAACGCCTCGCACACGCAGGCGACATGGTCCGGCGAGAAGGCCAGCGGGGGCTGCGCGGCGGCTGCGTGCTGGTGCCTGCCCAGAAGTTCCGAGTGGAGTTGTACCTGATCTGCCGCTCCGGCCGCCGCTACCCCTTCCTCCCGGCTTACCCTGGAGGCAGCCGCGGCGTCCCCCGGCTCCAGGGGGAAAGGAGCTGGAGCCGGGGGGCTCAGCCCAGCCGCCGCGCCCCCCGCCACTTCTCGGTGCGCCTCCTGTCCTTCCGAGGCGCTTTCCATCCCATTCTCCTGCTTGATGTCCGCCGCACTTGCAATCTGCCCGGTGGGGGAGGAAGAGGACATTTTTTGTTGTTTATTTTCCTCCCTCCCTCACTCCCTCGTACTCTTTTCCTCTTTCTTTCCCCCTCTCTTACTCCTCCTTCTTCGTCTCCCTCCCCCTCCCCCCTCCGGAAAGCCCACTCCCTCCCTCCCGGTTTCGGCTGGATCTGGCCGATCAGGTTTCCCCCAGGCCACGCAGTCACCATTAAGATAGCTGCTAGAGCAAAGTAGTGTAAACGGATAGCTGCTTTCTGCCGTTCCCCCAACGTGACTCCTCCGGTTGCTGCATACTATATGGCACTGGCCGCCCGGCCGGCCCGGCCGCGCCACCCCATTGGCTATTTCGCATTCAGTGGGAGGAGGAGACACCGTTTCTATCCCTGTCGATCACCCGCCTCCCACTCCACCCCTTGCCTTTCCCTCTCTCCCTGACCCCTAGGCACCTTTACCTGCCGGAAAACACCGACATTCTTTTCTGGCCAAGCTTCTGAATGGGCAGTTATCTAGTGTGGCCTGAAAATTGGACAGCTCTTTCAAAGAAAGGCCCAGTGATTCTCAAGGGAATACTAATCGCGTGACCTTAAGGTCTGGACAGCTAAATTTTTAACAAAGAGACCACCCTCAGTATGTAGATGACAAAACTTCAGAGTCTAATTCCAAAGCTTCCCGGCACCTCCCTCTTTTCCTCCTCCCACTAAGGGATGTCTTTATTAAGGCTGTGTATTCAAGAGTCAAGAACAGCACAAAGAATGTTCTGATAGAGAAGCACTGGTTAATGAAAATTCCGGAGGGGAGGAACTCGAAAACCTTGAAATAAGCAGTGTGTGTAGCCCACTGAGATGACAAAGGCAAGAAGCATTAGAAAAAAAAATGTCAGCAGAAACCCTGAGATGAACCTAGTACAAATAAGCATATAGAAAATAAGCCTGGATGTTTATACTGGGTAAGTAGTATAGAAGAGAGCTAAGTTAGAATGGTCTAGAAACACAAGTCTATTTACCATACTAGAAAGACTCAAAATATGGATACCAACAGCACCCCCACATCACACACACACACACACACACACACACACACACACACACAAAGTGGTGCTAGGATGGATAAATAGTTTCTCTTTGAAAGTGATAGATAGGTCTGGGAAGAACACCATCTTATATGCAGGTGTATTAAAGAGATCCGGACAGGATCGGCAGCCCTTGCCATCCGCAGACAGATGGAAGATTGGTCTCCAGGCTTGCGGCTGAGGTAYGGAGGTGCAGTGTGACTATCTTCAGTCGGGATTCTTTCCTTCGTGGTTTGCACGAGGTCTTAGCTCAGGAAGGGATGATGAGCCTGTCTCTGTGGCTACTGTGGGTCAGCTGGATTTGTCTGGGATGCTCCTTCTCAAAATCTAACAGCCAGATGCCCTCCCTCCCCCTAACCTTTACTGCAGGGTGGCCTTGTATTGTTTCTGCTTCCCAGTCAGTCATAACTGCCTATTTCAGCATGTTGCCRGGCAGCTGTTCSGGTCACCTGCTGTCACATCAATTTGGTGAGGTTTGCTCTCTTTCTTTTTCTTTCTTTCTTTTTTTGCTACCACTTTATTTTGGTTAGCTGAGATATTTGATACAGAACCTAACTGTTCTCCATTAAAATATTTATTGCGTGCGTGCGTGTGTGTGTGTGTGTGTGTGTGTGTGTGTGCGTGCGCGCGCGTGCACGCGCACTCGCGCACTCACACATGCAAGAGCACACATGCCAGCCATGACACGCGTGGAGGTCAGAGGACAACTCTTGAGAGCTGGCTCTCTGATTTTGATTTTCTTCTTTCACCTTCACCCACTCAGCTACCGCAGTAGCCCCCCACTTCTCTCCCTCTTTTTCTCTTCCTTTCTTTTTCTTTTAAAAACACTATCCTAATGTGATGAAATTGTGACATCTTTGGCAAATTTAAAATTGATAACCATAGGCAATACTTTTCTTTCTCCTTCTTTGAAAACATCCAGATAGCTATCAAGTTCAGGTTAGTATTTGAGTTCAAAACTTCYTTGCTTTTTAAAAATTTTCCTGCACTTAAAAATATACTTGTATTTTAGGATAATTTTGATTTACTGATAAAACACAAAAATAGTAAAGAGAGTTTCTACTTCACAGACTTGTCCCTAACCCTGACACCTTATAGTGGTACCTTTGTATGAGCTGATAACATTGGCATATTATGYACCATAATTAATTCATTATAGATTTTATTATTTGGAGTTCATCTGTTTTTCTACTAGTTTCGGTTTTTCAGTCCAATCTGGGTGAGCATTCTGCATTTGGTTCTTTGAGTTTTATTTATCAGAGCAAAGTAGACAAGAARTAGTGTGGTTTCATGGAAAAGACACACATCCAAGGTTTAGCTCTCTAGGCTTGGGTTCAGTCTTAGCTCTGCCACTTACTTTGGTATAAAAAAGTGGAAAAGATTACTGTAAAGATTAAATAAGTCATTCCAAAAAAAACCCTTATGCACAATTAATCTTCTGTAAAAAATTGTTATCTTCCTATAGATAATGCAAAGAAGGAGGCTTTTCAGTTTTATATTAAAATTCCTTTGGCCAGGTCATAGAAGTTAGCTTTAGAATTATTATCAATCAAGTACAGAGCCTGACTTAGAAAAGAACATGATTGGCTTTTGATTATTGCTTCTCTCTATTGCCTCTAGTATACGAAGTCTATCAGGTTCTATGTGAGTCCTGGTGGCTCTGTCAGGTCTGTAATAGTGCATCTGTGGAAACAATGGACTTTAGGGGCTCGAGGATTCGTTTCCTAGAAGATTTTTGAAGTCCTGCTACAGATTCGAATTTTGTGAATTTATATATCAGTTGCAGAAGGTGTTTCTAGGCCAGAAATCTTAGTCTTCCTGTGCTTGGGTAGGGTGCTCTGCCACAATTCCTCGTAGATTCAAACACGGTCAGTGACCTTGGAATGGAACTGTATTTTTGGAGTTTATCTTGGAGCACGGGTTACACCCAGTGGTGTTTGAAATTGCTCTGGTTTCATTCCTCCGCCATGTTGGGAGTATTGACTGCGGAGCTGGCCGCGCAGTGGCATGCTGTGTGGTGATCTGGAAGAGTGGTGGCTGAGACGGTGTGATGAAGAACAGGAGGAAAACCAAATCCTTGTTTCTGAAAGCAAGCAGGTGCTCTTGCCATTCTAGTGTCTTGAAGAAAATCTGGTTCAGTATAACATGTTACGTTGGARTTTGTGTGACTTTTTTTCTTTTTCTTACCAAAAGGCAGATTTCCTTTCTTCCTTCCTTCTCTTTCTCTTTCTTTTCCTTTTTCCTTTCCTTTCCTTTCCTTTTCTTTTCTCTTTTCTTTCTTTAAAATTTTTGAGACAGTGTTTATCCATGTTCTTGAACAAACTCTGTAGACCTGGCTATCCTTGAACTCACACAAATCTGCCTTTCACTTTCTCCCAAGTGCTGGAACTAAAGGTATGGCACCACTGCCTGGTTTCAGATTTCTTTAAAATTAAAAATATGTTGTTGTTATTGTTGTCAACTACTATTATTGTGTGTCAGTGTATATATGTACTACAGATCATGTATGGGAGTCAAAGGACATGTCTGTGGAAATGTTAGCAGCTCTCTCTTTCTACTTATACATGGGTTCCAGCATTAGGCTTTACCAGCAGAGCTATTTCTCCTACCCCAGAATGG
This sequence comes from Apodemus speciosus, assembly GCA_002335545.1. NCBI lineage: Eukaryota > Metazoa > Chordata > Mammalia > Rodentia > Muridae > Apodemus > Apodemus speciosus. The sequence goes on from BDUI01007329.1 coordinate 91,201, forward strand.
GAATTTCCATTTCCAAGTTGACTTTGGCTGTCTGAAGATAACTGTCTTCTTGGTAGGCTCTTTCTTTCTCAGAGAGTTAATGAAGGCTGGTCCTAAAGTCACTCCCCTTCTGTGCTACTTAACAAAAGGTGGTTGGTGTGCAGGGAGCATTTCCGAAGGATCATTCACTTCTCAATCACTTCCTGAGTTCTGCCTAAGCATAAGGCGTTGCCTAAGGAACAGAAGGACAGAAGGGTGAGTCTACCGAGTCTCAGTCTCTCTAGGAGGTTGAATTCTCGAGAGAAGATATATTTATACAYGAACACGATCTTGAGTAAGAGCATGGTAAAARGGAGGAGACTCTAAAGAGTGGTGGGGAGTAGGGTGTGGGCTTTGAGCTGAGTCTTTGAAGGTTGAGCATTTTGAGAGGACAGTGGCTCATCAGAGGCAAAGGGAACAGAATGGGAAGTGCATGGAGCCATGATTATTTGATGCTTTTCTGAAATTAAACAAAGAATTCAGTATGAAACAGAGGTTTTTATAAATGGGTAGTTGGAGAGTGGTTTGGAGACCACTCTCATTGATGTAGGAGGACTGATGCAAAACCACAGGCCAGTTCGGGGCCACTTAGCAAGATCGGGCAGAAAAACAAAACAAAACAAAACAAAAAAACAAAACACCTTTTAAATGTTCAGCTTGCTGTCATGTGTGTAGTTGTTTATGTATCCCATCATGGCCAATGACAATTAGTCTAGAATGAGTACTTTCCCAAATCAAAACAATCAGAATCCTTTTTGAAAGGTTTTCTATTTGTGCTGGAAAAATCAAGACTTGTATATATGCTCATAAGTTCTTGGTGACCAAGTCATCTGCCTTTGTAGTACAGTGACCAACAGGAAGAAGGTAGAGAGTGACCCTTGAGTCACATAGGCAGCAGTATAGAGTAGAAATACAGACAGAAAAGTGCTGGACTGCAAGGTTTTAGTGCTCTCCTATCTTTTTGTGATGGTATAGATTTCCCTAGAAGCCCTAAACACATTTAAATTGGCTTAAGCCAAAGGATTGCTTGCTGAATTACTTACTGAATCATGGTACTGGGTTGTTGCTATTCTTATTACTCTGACAAGACATCAGAGTAATCACAAATCACTTAGGAGAGGAAGGTTTTGTTGTTGGCTTTTATTTATCTATTTGTTTATTTATTTATGTTTTCGCTCATGGTTCTAAAGGGTTCAATCCATGGTCAATTGGCTATGTTTCTGGGCCTGGAATGAGACAGTCCATAATACTGCCCCTCTCACACCCCCCTCAACTTGTCCTTACCACCTAGTGTTTCCAGAATCTCTCAAGTAGTGCTATCAGCTGAGGACTAAGCATTCATCATGTGAGCTTTCCATGTGTGTGTGTGTGTGKGGGGGGGAGTATTTTATACTCAAAAACTAATGCTAATAGATATCAAACAATGTGGAGGTCAGGAATGGAGCTGGCAGACTAAGACCTGCCATTCTATTTTACTTACTTCTGCCTTTCCGATTTAGTTTTCAAAGGAGCTTTCTGCAGAAGGCCAGTTCCTTGGCTCTCAGTAGTTCCCAGTTAATTTTGTCATCCTCATCAAAACCAAAGAGGATCTGCTACTGCCAATTTGAAACACTCTAGGGCGATTCGCTGATTAGTTCAGCGTTTCTCTTTTGAGGACCTGCATTCTACTAGACAGGCTCACTACATTTTGCTGCAGGGACTGGGTTTTTGTTTTTGTTTTTGTTTTTGTTTTTCATAAGAATTGGGGAGAGATGTTATCTCTAGCAAAGGGACAAAGTAGCAGGATCTGCCCAGTCTGAAAAGGAAAGCTTGGTAAGTCTGTAGCCTGGGGCAAGGAGGGAGTTTACATTTAAAAAACCCTGCCTTGGGAGGTAGATTCATTGCTAGTTTGGAGTAGCAGATTTTCTAAGAGCAAGAATGTATTTAATTGGTTCAAGTAGCTATCTTCCTGGAGGCAGGAAGCTTGATAATTTTGTTGTTGTTTTTCTCTTTTTCTTTTCCAACACAGATGGAGTTTCCCCTTGAATCAGAAGTCTGGTATTCTCAAAACTTTTTTCTCAAAGCTCCACCAGTGATGATGGCATATAGTTCAGAGCTTCTGTTTTGTACAGGCAGTGCGGTGAATCCACTAGGTAAGCCCAAATTATAAAGTTTCATCATCATCATCATCATCATCATCATCATCATCATCATCATCATCGTTATCATCATCACCATCACCACTACCATCATTTTTGTTTTGCTGAGACAGGGTTTCTCTGTGTAGCCCTGGCGTCCTGGAACCCATTCTTTAGACCAGACTGGCCTCCAACTCAGAGATCTGTCTGCCTCTGCCTCCCGAGTGAGTGCTGGTATTAAAAGTATGAGCCACCACAGGCAGGCTTCAATTTCATCACTATAACACACCTGTTAAAATGTGTAAAGGAAAAAGAGGTTAGGGCCAAAAAAATTAGGCTCAAGTACAGTTACCTGCTTTGAAAGAAAGTCTTGCTTTTCCTATTAATACACTGTTTCTTTTTGATGTTACTGGCAATATTATTACTATGAAAGAGAGTCAAAAGGTATAGTGTTAAAACATTTTCAGCTTATTGAGAAAACCAATGCTTAAATCATCATGCAAGAAGTAAGTAGCGATACCATTATTTCTATCCAGTTTTCCTAGTGCTGTGGCTCAGATGTATAAACAATATTTTCTACAGCAGGTAACTCTCGGGGCACAGTGTATCTCACATTTCAAGCCAGTTGTTGTCACTGTCCTTCTCCTGTCAATAGCAGTTGCCTGCATGGTACATGGGAGCGTTTCTAGCAGTTTCCTCCTGCATGTTTTAGTGTTTTCTTCTCTTTGATCTTAAGGCTCTAGACAAAAGAACAATTCACTTTAAAGTGTTGCTAGGAGTTCTCTTTTTCAAAGACAGTTCTGGTATTAACTGGCAATGCTGTTAGCTGAGTGGATGGGGTCTGAAGATAGTATTGACTAAATTGTCTGTCTGTCTTTCTTTCTTGGCTCAGGGAACACACTTATTCACCAGAAGCTTTCTGCTCTTCTCTCTCTCTCTCTCTCTCTCTCTCTCTCTCTCTCTCTCTCTCTCTCTCNCTTTCTTTCTTTCTTTCTTTCTTTCTTTCTTTTTTCTCTTAATATTATTTATTTATTTTTATTTATATAAGCACACTGTAGCTGTCTTTAGACACACACCAGAAGAATGCATCATTTACTCTGGTTTCTCTTCAGATCATATAAATCTTTCACCTTTTACTAAAGAATGCATCAGATCCCATTACAGATGGCTGTGAGCTACCATGTGGGTGTTGGGAATTGAACTCAGGACCTCTGGAAGAGCAGTCGGTGCTCTTAACCGCTGAGCCATCTCTCCAGCCCAGTTTTTTACGTTTCTTACTTTAGTGAACTTGGATTTGATTAACTTTTATAGGTGGACAGTATTATGATCATGTGAGTCACTGATGTTTATATACTGATGTCAAGTCTTGAGCCATCATGTCCTGCTTCCTCTGGAACGAGTTATGTAGCTGTTTGTCATGTTTCCCCTCCATAACATATGGAGACCCTAACTAGGGATGTCTACTATGTCCAGTTTGTAAGAGGAGGTGGGGATGTTTCCTTTATGTGTTTATTGAAGGGAGAAAATTCTGTAGAGAGGTAAAATGATTGAGAATGGATTCAGCTGATATGCAAGTCATGGGATAATTTGGAAAAACTTGATTGAGATAAGGATAGTGCCTCACACTTGGGATCCCAGCACAGTAGGTACTGAGACAGGAGAACTGCCATGAGTTAGAGGTCAGCCTGGACTACACAGTGAGTTCCAGGCCAGTGTGAGAGCCTGGAACAAAAACAAAAACCAAGCCATAAAACAGGAGTGATAACATAGCCCATTACATATTAATGTCACATACATCATTGGCATCTGATAACTTCCAGGAAAGGAAGTCCCACTTTCCTTATATGGAGTCGTCACTATCTATTCTAGGGCAGGCCCCAAACCTAAGAAAGAGCAGTTGGCCAACCCAAATGAACCTGGATGGGAGGGGGCATAAAGAGAGAGAGACAACAGAGAGGGAAAGAGAGGAGAGAGACACACAGAGAGAAAGAGAGGAGATAGTAGAGGGGGAGAGAGAGAGAGAGAGAGAGAGAGAGAGAGAGAGACAGACAGACAGACAGACAGACAGAGAAAGAGGAGAGAGAGAAAACATGATGCTGACTGAGTGGGAAGGGAGTGCTGAGGGTGGACCTAGTAGTTGTGGAAGAGAGTTGAATATGATCAAAATAATTGTGTGGCATTCTCAAGTAAGTAATAAAATACTATTAAAACAAAACACGAAACAGGACTGGTGACAYGGCATAGGAAGTAAAGGCGCCTGTCACCAGGCCTGATGATCTGAGTTCGTCTACAGGACTCATGGGTAGACGTAGAGAACTCACTCAGGAAGTWGTCCTCTGGCCACCACKYGCATGCTGTGGCACATGAGCATGCACACACAATTCTTAGAATACAAACCTTAAAAAGCAAACCACAACTCATGCAAGCAAGCAAACCAAACCGAAACAACCTGTCTACAAGTTTACTCGGAGAGAATCTCAGTTAGATGGAGGTAATTACAAGAAGGGCTCAGCATTAAAAATGGCCACATTTCACTGTTATTTGATGGCCACTTTATGAATTCACTTAGTGTCTAAGTATCAATAAGTCCTTAACTCAGAGGTGAAGAAGACATATCCCTTGCAGTAAGAATAGTTCATTATCTAATAGAGCTTTTTAAGGCTTCTATCTGACTGGGCAAACCTTTAATCCTAGCACTTGGGAGGCAGAGGCAGGCAGATCTCTGTAAGTTTGAGGCCAGCCTGATCTACAAAGCAAGTCCAGGACAGCCAGGGCTACACAAAGAAACAATGTCACCCTGTCTCGAAAAACAAACCAAAAAAACAGACAGACTTCTATTTGTCTTCTTGTTAATATAGTAAATGTGGCTTACAATTCCCAGAGAGAATCAGGTTCTCAGATTTTTGGGATTGTTGAAATAAAGTTGTGTGTCTTTTTCTTTCTTTCTCTCTTTTCATCTATTTATCTATTCTTCTTTATGATTTTTGATTTGTTTTTGGAGACAGGTTTCTCTGTGTA
>BDUI01007330.1:24013-50754 GCA_002335545.1 Apodemus speciosus
GGTGGAGGGGAGGAGGTGATGGAGGTGGTGGTGGTGGAGGTGATGGAGGAGGTGATGGTGGTGGTGGTAAAATCCAGCCCACTAACAAGGAAGGGATCTGTTTAACCTTGCAGGGATCCAAGATGCTCCAAACGACAGGTGGCCTTGGGCCGCTGTAATACGTAGCAATGGCAGGCAAGACAGTCTCTTAGACTCTTAGACAGAGAACTCCGTCTCAGGGAAGGGGCGCTGCAGCTATTTCCCAGCTACCCTTGGGTGCACTGAACCACGTGACGAGCTTCAGCCAATGGAGTGTGGCAGAGCTGTGCTTGCCCCACCAAGCATGGCTTGGGTAGGTGCTCTTTGCCAGCAGTCTCCCAGGAACCGCAAGGCAGAGTTCCTTCCTTCACAGGACTTCGGTGAACGACTCTATCTACTCTCAATTCTCTAAGCTGTGATAGCATATGCCGACCCCACCCCTCACGCTCAGTTTCCCCAAGAGCGTAGGCAGAAGAGCAGGCTGGTCTGTGCCCACTCCGCCTGGCTTCAGATCTGTCCCGGGAGAACTGTGGCGAAACCTGAAGGAAAGGCAGTGGAGGCTCCCAACTGCTGGGTGTCCTGGTCATCACAGCTCACAATCTATCGGCATGCCAGGGGGGCACCGGTCACAGGTGACAAAGGCCAGTGTCACCACTGCGTGTCCCTGAGGACATCTCCCGTCTGCGGTCCTAAGCTCCGTCACCCTGGCTCACTTGAGCATGCTCCCATCGCCTGCCTCCACTTTTCTCTCGCCCAGACCTAAGGTTTCGGACTGAGAGTGTGCCACCATCTCAGAGCCCGTCCCAGGTAACCCGCGCAGCTCCAGGGACCCAGCAGCCACGGCTACCTAGGGAAGCCAAGAGTCCTGCACAGACTCTGAGGGCCACGGTCTTCCTGAGCCCCAATTCCCTTTCTGGTCTCTATGTTCCAACGGGGGTCTTAAATTTTACCTGTCCTCTGGGTGTAATGCTCCCCCAAACCTGTTATGTTTTCCAAATGGGTAGGAAAAATGCTTACTGGTGTAGGAACAGAGCAATGTGTGCACGACGGCGTACTCTGAGATGTTACCCCGGGCTTTTACATTTCAAGAAAGAATAATTCTTGTGAAGAACTAAAATTTAAATCAAGAGTTTTAAGGCTGTGGTGTTCTAATTACAGAGCCCCTGGCAAGCTCTGCTCTACGGTGAAGAGCCACTGCACCCCAGAATCGTCTCCATGTTTGGGGAGGAGCGCTTACTCAGGCACCTGCAAGGGTCAGCATGTCACACAGAAAACAAAACCCAGTGAGGCCAAGGGCTCACCACGGCATGGCGTAAGGCCCACAAATACCAGTCAGCTGGAAAAGGACCTGGAGCTGCAGTGACGGGATATCCACAAGGTGTCCCGGATGCCTGCTCAGCCTGTCTGGGACGCTAAGCAGGGACACAGGGAAACCCGGTGTGACCACGACGCACCCTCCTCCCCTCCCTCCGCTGCAGAGCAGAGCGTGCAGTGAGGTTGTTGGAGACCAAGCAACCGAGCTCTGTGGGGGGTCCACAGTCACATCAGAGGGAGCAGAGGATTTGTAAGACAGAGAGGCCACCACAGCTTAGAGGCTGACATAATGGCTCCCGTACATCTCAAGGGGGTCTGGGCAAGGCACTCAAAGGTTAAGGGTTATTAGGAGATTTCTACACTAGACTTTTGTGCCACCCAGTAAGCAGAGCAAGGGTGGGAATGGCTCTAACAACTACAGGTGACTTGAAGTCGCCACAAGCAGCAGCAGCAGCAGCAGCAGCAGCAGCAGCAGCAGCAGCAGCAGCAGCAGCAGCAGCAGCAGCAGCAGCAGGGCCTAATCCTCTCCCCCAATACTCTCCAGGGCAGCAGTGCTCCACCCACATGAAGCCAGGCAGAGCAGCAGGGGCAGCGGGAGGACTAAGCAGACGTCCTCTCTATGCAGAGCCTCCGCACCCCTGACCAAGTCTGGTCAGAGACCGGGGGCAGCCTGGAAGGCCACACACAAACTGTCCCAGGAGGTTCAGCCAGGGTGGCCTTGAACTCACAGAAATCTGCCTGCCTTTGTTTTCCTAGTGGTGGGATCAATGGTGTATGCCCAAATACCCAGCCTGGGCAGCAACTGAAATCAATCTAGAATAGAAGGGAAGGTATTCATCGTCCATGGCAACAGACGACACATCAGACAAGGGTGTGCACAGGGAGGCTGTGGCTGCTCAGAACAAGATGGTTCTGCAGTGAGCTACAGCCCGTGGCCGCTATACCGTCAGCCCTTTGATMCAAGGGAGGAAATAGGTGAGAGGCACCCAGCAGGGGGGCTGCAGATGCTCGCAGGGCTTGTGTTCCGGGTGGTGGGCTCCGAGGCAGCGCCTGCTCAAGGCGTGGGAAGCGGCAAGGACGCCAGGGTGGTTCTGGGACAGCACCCTTCTCAGGCTCCTGCCAACTGTTCCTTTGTTGGCTCCGTCTCCTTTGATAGGACATCTTGTGAGAGCAAAGTCACAAGTAGGGGTGTCTCTGGCGGGTGACCTGTCTAATGAGTCTTGTAAGGCCCAGGGAGGCAGGGTGCTGGGGCTGTCAGGGCACTTAGATCACTCATTACCATCACAAAAAGCACCTCCTTGTCACTGTCCCCCCATCAGCAACCATGCCTGGTGTGTGCTGGCCTAATAACAGGCCCCACCTCACCTCCTAATCATGAGCTTTAATAAAACATCACTCAGCCCACAGCTGCCCGCCGCTGAGCTAGGGTGCGAGGCCTCACCTCTCGCTTTTAGACCTAATTGCTTGATGCATATTTCATGAAGAGTCCTGGGTAATAGTTGTGTTAAATCGCTTCTTTTCATGATGAAATGACTTAAAAACACTAGCATATAATATTTATGTGGGATGAAGGAGGAAATAGCCCTACGGGACACGCAGAGAGAGACCAGTCACGGGAGTCCGCACACGAGGAGTTTCTGCCTTGCCGTGACTGGAACGGTGATGGGGAAATGTTTCACATCTTTCAGCCCCGGACCACCAGACCACCCACGGTCCCCTATGGCAATTCAGAGTTCAGAATACTAGCATTTAAACCCCACCAGGCAGAGCTAAGCTGGCATGACTAGTATCGCTTGCAGATGGGGAAACTGAGGCTCAGAAAACCACGTGCCTTATTTCACAGGGAAAGACGACGGGGTCAGGATTTACACCCAAGTTCTTCCTTTCTCTCCTCCTCCAGCGGCATAGCTTAGACTGGCCTCACGCCTGCTGTGTAGTCAAGGATGACCTTGGGCTCCTGCCCTCCTGCCCTCCCAAGGGTTGGTATTAGGAGTCTTCAAACCTATGTCTCTTGGACTCAGCAGCCTGAGCTCCCCTCAGCCCTCACACAGGCCCACAGCTAGCACCGGGACCTCCTCATCTTCTCTGTCAGTCACCCAACTGAATGGATTTAGGCTATAACTTGCCTTGACCCAAGAGAGGGAAGTCCCCTGCTTTGTGAGACCCCAAGGTTGGTGACCCTATCTGCTCTGTGACGCTCCCTAGCTGAACGCACCCCCTGCCCTGGCTCACCGCTCCCCCCTAGCCTGTGTTCTGCCTACAGCAGGGAATTGAGGTCCCCGACTCCTCCCCAGCTGTAAGCTCTCCAGGGTAAGCCTTAGAGTGAGCCCAGAAAGGCCCCTGTGGGGAGGAGGGACCTCTGAGAGGAACAATCCTGTAAGCTGGGTATAAACACCTATGTCTTTCAAACCATGAGAATTTCTTTCTACTGTGGGTCAGACTCCTTCCTTGAGTTCAGAATTCCTGTGTGGGATCCCTGAGCTGGCCACTGCCTCTGCACGGGCTCACAAATACAAGACCAGTTTTCGCCCGTCTTCCTAAAGGGCGTAGGTCAAGCCACAGTCGGGGCACTCCTGAGCTGGGGTCCCCAGGGGCTGCATTTCTTCTTGTTAAGCCAGTTTTAAACATGTGATTCTCACCACGGAACGCAGATTCAGGGGCAGATTAGTGAAGGGACAAAAAGAATAAGGCTATGCATTTTAAATGACCTCAACGACCAAGGGAGGAAGGGGGAGGGCAGAGCCCTGTCCTGCACAACAGAGCGAGGACTGTTTCAAGGCTCTATGTTCAGCTCGAGGACAGACAGACAGGGACACTTGTGCTAAACTGATGGGGAGCCATTCTGCCTCGGAAAGCAGCCTGCTTTATGACTCAGACCTCAGTTTCCCTCTCACCCCTCCAGCCCAGGCTGGCTTTGAACTCATGATCCTCCCTGCCTCTCGAAGTGCTTGGATCCTAAGAGGGGGCAAACCCAGATATTCCCACCTACTCTGACCTTGAGGAGCACCTTACTAGGACTGCATGCTTTTAGGGAAACCGTCCTCACGCCTGGGCACGAGGGGCTCCGGCAGGATCACCAGTATGGCGGCCCTTGTAGGGCTTTATACACCCTCACAGCAACCGCCCTAGTCAGTTCATGCTACCGGCCTAAGTGAGACTGAAGGAGGGAGTCATCTCTCCTGTGCACCTCAGACTAAAGTGGCCTCTGTGACAAGACAACCCGACAGACAGCATTCAGTGGATAAGGCCTCTGGGTTTGGGAGAAGGGAACAGCCTGACCACCTGAGATGCCCGTGACGATCCTGACTGTTCTCTTGATTCCTGACAAATGCAGGAGACTCAGACGCTCACTGCACAGATGTGAGAAGCAAGTGCTGGGGGCGGGGGGGGGGGGGGCAGGCAATTTGCTGGGTCACAGGGCAGCTTCCCACGTGTCATGGACAGAATGGTGTCCTTCATGCGCTCTCCAAGTACACAGACAGGGACACTAAGGGCCCCCTCCAGCAGAGATGTCCTAAGAGTCCAAAGAGGTGGGTGGACAGAACAGGCTGACTGAGCCACAGGGTGAACACTGCATCCCGCCACCTCTGAGGATAAGCTAACGCTCATCCTTGTGGTGAACAGGGTCTAAATGTAAGCCTGCTGAGCCCAACAGCTCGATTTATGGCCAAACAATTACACTTCCAGTAGACACCAGCAGGGATCAGGCTTACAGGGCACCTGGTGTTCCGAGCTCAGAGTGACAGCCCAGCCTTCTGTAAATCACAATGTATCGACCGACGCAGTGCCGTCTTCACAGAGACAAACGGGCAGGAGAACAGAGAGTAAAAGGCTCGCTCTCACAGACCAAGAGCGATTCTCTTAGGGACAAAACTGTATGAAGTGTCATCCTAAAAGCTGCTAATGACAAGACCCAGGTAGGAGCGAGTCTCTCATTGGCTGAGATATGTACATGGTGGTAATACATTTGGTGGTGTCTCCCCCTCAGGGCAATGTTTCTATCCATCCTGATTGGAGGGGGGGGGGGCGTGGTGTGGGGCGGCGGCGGCAGCAGCAGCAGTGAGACTGTCCCAAATGCTGACTCAAGTCACAGATGTTGGTTCAGTCTCTGATTCTACTAATGCCACAAAAGACAGCCTCCCTCTGTCTCTGAGCTTCAAGATCCTTCCACTGATGCAACTTTAATTTTTTTCAAAACCTATTTTTAATGATGGCTCTTGGGGGCTAGAGAGGTGGCTCAGCGGTTAAGAGCACTGGTTGCTCTTCCCAAGGTCTTGAGTCCAAATCCCAGCAACACATGGTGGCTCACAACCATCCATAATGAGATCTGACGCCCTCTTCTGGTATGTCTGAAGACAGCTACAGTGTACTTACATATAATAAATAAATGAATAAATAAATAAATAAATCTTTTAAGAAAAAAATGATGGCTCTTAAACGATTTAACCTCCTTTTAGCACACTATCCACCAGTGGTAGTGGGAAAGAAAGGATGGGGTGGGGTGGGGTGGGGGGTGAGGGGAGTGGACCTGTGTATAAAGGTTCTTTGGAGCAAGTCCCATCTGTGTTATCTGGAAATCAGCAGTTCACACACAGGTTAGTGGGCAGCAGCAGCTCGAGTCACTCTCAAACACTTCATGGCTACACCAGCAGTCTAGTTCAGTAGAGCTGGGTTAGCAACAGCAGTGACACAACCTAACAGAGTCAGTCAGGCCTCAGCTCAAGCAGCAGGAGGGACCAGAAGTTCTCAGCTCGTCTCTCTCAGGGAATGAAGATCCGAGGAGACCCACAAGCGCTGCACAGCGAGCTGTATCAGCAAGCCGAGCTGTATCAGCAAGCCGAGCTCTGTCTCCGTCACTTGCCTCAGCACGTGCATGCAATCAGCCGGAGTCCTTGGAAACTGCAAAAAACTTCAGTACAGCACCACAAGTTTTTTGGTGCCTTTCTCTCTATGGAGTCCTGCAATTCAATTCAAATGCAATTCAACTGTGTACTGTTAAGGCGGACCAATACACATGCGTCATTAGCAAAGACTCTTTCCTCTCCTGTCCTTTCATGTGCTTGCTTTAGCAGAACATCCTCTCTCCTATGTCTGCTTCAGTGAAACGTCTGCCTTAGCCTGTCACAGCCGTGTCTACTTCAACGAAATGTTCCTTCGCGTGTTTGCCCCAGCGAAACACTATCCAACCAACTTTCCAAAGGGCCCGTAAGTGTCCACTCCACACTGATGCTCTCAGGCCAGTGAGACGCTGCCTTGTGGGACGGGCAGGAAGAATGGGGGCACCTCTGTCGAGCACCATCCACGTGGCTCTCTGGGCTTGGAGAGACAGACGCAACCTAAGCCTGGGCCAAATAGGATGGACGGAATCCATCCAGGACAAAAGGATGGGCCTCTCCCAGCCCACAACGTCCTTAGGAGACTGAGGTTCTCGCCTGGGTCGGTCGCCCTGCCTTCCCTGAGAAGGATCTGGCAATGTCTGGAGTGTCCAGGGCTCAGCATCTAGTGAGGAGCCAAAGGTTGATTCTAAGTGGACGGTAACACCACAAAACAACCCCTTAGCCCAGAATGTGTCAGGGTAAAGCCACACTCCTTAGTCTCCAGTACAGGCGTCACACCTAGCTGCCCTCCCAGACACTTTCAGGATAAACAAACTGCCTGGCTAGGGCAAGSCCGTCTGGCTCCTCGGTAAAGACATAACAGAGGACCTGCCAAACAGCTTGCTCTCCAAGCTTCCAGGCTACTGTCAAGAACCAATCCTGGCACCTACCCCTCCCATTTCCATAACCAAATTTCAAGGACTGTATTTCACAGGAGGGGAAACACTCCTGGGCCTGGGACCTATATACATGGGAGGCAAGAACAAATACGGCCCAGGCCTGGGCTAGCCAGCCCTGGGTCTGAGGCTCACGCTGCCACTCTGAGCAACCCATAATGTTCACTCTCACCTGAGCACAGGGGTCTCACCACTGCTGTAAAGGCTGTCCTGAGCTCTTGAGGTCTGAGCGGGCAATGAAGGGCGGGCAGGCTTTCTTCTGGTGCAAATGCAGGGCCCATGACCATTAGGTGCATAAAGTTCTTGCTTCTCAACCCAAACCGAAGGACACATGTTCAAGACTGCTAACAAGCAAAAGCCAGAGCTGAGCTCACACTCAAAAGACTGACAAACTGTCCCAGAAGGCTACGGCCACTTCTCAGTTGTCACGGCTTTGGAGGGCAAAGTCGCTCATGTTGGACATTCATTCTGGCAGCGGTCTGACAGCCTCTTTCCACAAGGTAGAGAATTTCCTCAAAATTAAATCTCTAGCTCTCTGCTCCCTAATGGAATTGATTTCTGCCTTGATACACAACAAAGCCTCCATTTTATTATGTGGCCAGGGTTTGGCCACATTAATTATGCTTTTTTTTTTTTTCCCAGCATGGCTGCAGGTAATTAGTTACAGTTGCTCAGCATCGGAGCCGACYGGCTGCCTGTTAGAACTGCCATTCCCAGAGTCAGCCCTGGATGGTGTTCTGGGTTTGGAACCATTCAGGACAAAAAAGATTACCGCCACGGCCTGAAAAATCGGAACTCGGTGGAGGCAGAATGTGCTAGAAGCCCAGATCGCAGTCCAGGTCTGAGTGTCAGTCAGAACTCACCCACCATCCAGCTTGCAATCACCATCACTGGCACCATTCTACCTCCTCGGAGGACACTGTTCACAGCCTGTTCCAGCAGGTTCCTAACACCCRTGGATCAGGTACTGTACAAAGCTCCAAGGTACACGGCAGGCGACTTGCTTCAGGGAAGGCTGTGTCTAGCACGTTGCTTGCTCTTTGGCAAGCTGAGATGTGGTGACTGTGCAAAGGAAGCAGGGCTATGAGTGCTGGCGGCCCGCAAGGCTGCAGGTGACTAACCCCTGGCTGTCCTGAGCCGCTGATCTTGAAGGGCAAGGTGGGGGCAATCCAGGGAACTGCTCCCACCGGGCAGGAGCGCCAACCTCCCTGCTTTCTCCTTTCAAATCTGCTATGGTGAGTCTGAAATTTGTCTCTCCCACAGGTGCGTGTTTTGAACACTTGTCCCCAGCTGCGTTGGGATGCTATGAAAACCTTGTGTGTGTGTGTGTGTGTGTGTGTGTGTGTGTGTGTGTGTGTGGACGTGGGGGGACGCCGAGCTGGAGAGGAAGGTCACTGGGAGTCAGTCTTTGAAGACTGTACCCTCCTTAGGTCTACCTGGCTCTGTTTCCCATCCCCGATGATGGGATGGGAGCCTCCACACTCCCCCCTCCCCCATCACACACGGAGCTGCTCTGCTCTCTGCCAGGCACTGAAACCACGGGGACAAAATAAGACATCCACGGGGACAAAATAAGACATCCGTCCCTGCAGTTGTTTCTTTCCGAGGCTGTGGTCACACAGACAGGAAGGCTAACACGAGCTGTCTGTCCCACAAGGCCCTGTCCACATGCCATCGCCTGCAGGAAGCCCCCTAACGCCTCACCAGAATCCTCTTCTGCTTGTCTGTACCCCCTCCCCTAAGCCTCTGGGCTAAGAACGAGGCATGAACCCCACACTTGGAGGCCATCAGCCACATGTTGATTTTCCAAAGGAAAACTTTCAAAAGGAGTGGGGAAAAAAGATACCCTATTTAAAGCATTTTTAATAAGTCAGCTTTGCCAAACCAGCGGACTCTGATAGTCCTCTTGGGTGAAGTAAACTTAGAGAGAAACAGAGGGGGAAAACCCAAGCATGATTAAAAGTGGCGAAGGCTTGTTTTTGGGGAGAGGGAAGGACTGCCCACTGGGGGCTTACCCGGACACGAGCAGGACTGAGGGGAAGTGCCAGGTGTGCACGCATGCCAGGGACCCCCTCTCAGCCACCCAAAGCCAAATGGAGCTTTTACAGTTCTGAACTATGGCAGCAAAGACAGGGCTGTAAAACCTGCTGTGTGATTTTATAAATCTGCCTCAAATACCAAGAACATTTGTGAGGAAAACAGGAGAAGGAAACACGGTGCTGGTGAGGCTCAGAGGGGTCATAACCTTGCCGAGTCGGGAGGTGGGACAAGTCCATGACAAGCTGCTGGCAGAGTCTGCACATCACCTCCTGACTCCGCTCTGACAGGGGCCTAGGGAACAGTTAAACCCTGCCTATAACCTGGGGCCTTACTGTATGCAACTGTGGCTTTGAGATCCACCAGATGCCTCCAGTTCAGGCTCATGGGGTTTGCMGTGGGAGCTTTAGATTGTTTACCACGGTCTAAGAGAAACAAAACCCTCCACCCTCACCCCTCACTGAGGTCAGCACCCAGGCTGCCGTGACCCCATGCATCGGTGCAGCCTCTCCATGTCACAGAGGAGCACAATTCCATAACGTTCTCATGCCCTTATGCAAGGACTCAGGGAGGCGCAAAGGTGGGCAGCCACTGGGTGGGGATGCCTGATCTTCTGGCTCCAGGGCTCATCCTTCTCACGCGGGCTCGCTCTGCAGCTGTCCTCATGGCTTCTCTTCCTATAGTATCCCACGGGATGTCCCCAAAGGCCCTGAGCAACCATTTCCTGGACGGTTCTGGCAAAATTTCATTAAATACATTATGTTAACAAACTGGTATGAGGGTGATTAGGGAGAAATGCTCTGGTTCGGAGAGATCAGCCCCAACCTCCAAAGGGAAGCGTCCAGGCCCTGGGATCTTCCTGGTGTCGGATGGGCAGTTGGAACGCCTCCCCTGGTGGCTGAGCCACACGGGCAGATGAAGCAGGCTGATAGGAGATAATTAAAAGCCTGCTGGAAATGTAATCGGGGTGGGTCAGGCGCTGGAGAGGACCTGGGAGGAACAAAGGGAGGATGGAGCAGGCTGGGAGGAGACAGCCAGCACCTCCTGGCACAAATCCTGCGGACGGACGGGCAGTGCGCGGCACAATCAGTGTAGCACACCGCCTCAGGGGCCTGCCGGATTGGAGGCAAGCGGGACATGGCATCTGGGAGGCGGGGCTCGGAGGGGAGGGAGCCATGTGGGGGGCATTTTCAAAGCCAACTGTACCTGATCCCTAGCTGCTCAGAAACCTGGCCACAGCCCTTACAGTTTGTCACCCATCCACCAACTGTCCCTGTCCTTCCCCTCAGCTGCCTCCATCCTCACCCAGCATATATCCACAGCAGAAGCCCATCAGAGCCCGGGGTCAGGCAGACTGCCTCGCCCGCCCCAGTTACACAGCCTCGAAGACTCGGTTCCGTGCTAAGGTAATCATCTTGGCTTCCTCCACTGCACGGCGGGAAGGAGGAGGGTTGCGCTTCTGCACTGGCACTGAGGACTGGACGCAGAGAAGAACGCAGGAACCGCCCATGGATTAAGAACCAGACAGAGGAGTCCTGTTTTCTGGTCCCACCTTAAGTCCCAGACCTTTTATGTCTTCAGGCTTTTGACATGTCACATCTGCCTGGGAAAAGCTGCCAGAGGCTGCCTGAGCTGGGTCCTGCTAGGAACGTCTGGAGCGGTCCTGGTGGTAAGGAAGGGGGTGCCTTCTGCTCAGATGGACCCCACAGGGCAGAAAGAACATCGGGCGGCATTAAAATCTGAGCTTCGCGCACAGCTGTGGCGGTCACGTGACCTCTGCTAGCTGCAAGAATGAAGCTTTCTGGTGGCAGTGTCACAGAGGGAGAACTACACTTCAAGTGTCCACCCTCTTTCTAGTGTTCCCCATGTCTCACCTCACGATGACATTTCAGTAATCCAGAAATGGATTGCTGGGGACTGCAAACTGAGGTCTGAATCCCTTCCCAAAGGAAGAGCCAGGACTGCTCCCCGTCCACCTACCAGGGGTAATGCAGGATTCGAACCCTGTTCTGAACTTGCCTGGACCTCTTCTACCCAAACTGTTGACAGGCTCTGGCAGGCAAATGTCCGCTGGCTGGCAGGCACAGCTCATGCCTCCTTTCATTCTGGAGCTGTCTGCGCACTTCAGACTCAGCATTCTCTCCCAAGCTCCTGCCAAAGAGCGCTGGGGTCCCTTTGCCTAAAGCTGCACTTCTTTTTTCTTTTTTGGTTTTTCGAGATAGGGTTTCTCTGTGTAGCCCTGGCTGTCCTGGAACTCACTCTGTAGACCAGGCTGGCCTCGAACTCAGAAATCYGCCTGCCTCTGCCTCCCAAGYRCTGGGATTAAAGGCGTGTGCCACCACTGCCCTAAGCTGCACTTCTTAATTATCATACTTCCTTTAAACCTTCCAGAGGGAGGAAACACAAAGCACACAACTGAGCGGAACATTACCCCCCTTTAGCGGTCCTGCAAGGATAGGCATCTTTCGTGTATCGAGAGCCGCGTTGTCTACCCCTGCCCACGCTACCTGTCTCAAATGCTGACTGAGGTTCAGGGTGGGGGTGCGGAGCCACTTCCTGTCTCTGAGCCTTGGTTTCATCTATAGGGTCCTTTCTCTTGTCTGCCTGATCCAAGATGTCTGCTCACGGGATCCTCAGCGTTTCTGCCCCGCATGCTGCATGAGGGACCAGAATGAGATTCTGACAGGAAGGAATCTATGATTCTCAAAGCATATGGCCGAGGTGGGGGAGCTGGAGAGGAAGCAGGGCAGTGAGGACAGGAAAGAGCCTCCCTCCAGAGACAGTTATCACTACAGCCACAGAGGAGCACAGGTCAGAGAGGTCAAATGAAGCCTCTGAGCTGGCACAATCCAGAAGAGGGCGGCCTGAGTTTGACCCTAGTTCTGTGAGACTCGAGTTCTCAGTTATGGGGTTCAGGGTTTGCTCTAGAGACAGCCACATAAACTTTTTTCTCATTGAAAGGTTTATCTGTTTTTATGTGTCCACGGTTTGCCACCTGTGGCCATGTGCATGCTTGGTGCCCAGAGAGGTCAGAAGAGAGCATTAGACCCACGGGACCAGCTACAGAACACTGTACGCTGCCACGCGGATCCTCGGACTCGAACTCCTAACCACTGAGCCTTCTCTCTGGCCCCCACAAAACTGTCATCACTGTGGGAGAGTGTGGATATGGGCAGAGTCCGCTTTCCCTATAAGCCACGGTTTCCCAGAGATTACAAAGACAGCAGTGCAACACACTGCAAGGCTCTGGCTCAAGTAGACATGTATGAGACATGTCACAGATGAGAGAAAACAGAAGCGCAGGCAGTCTGCTGTAGGTACCTGGGGAGCTGGGACAAGAGCCCTGAGCCAGGTTAGCCCAGAGCTAGAGCACCTGGCCTGCCCAGGGCCACCTCTCTGCTGGGGAGGGTGCTGGACACGATGCACGGGAGGGTGGCACTTCCCTCCCCCACCCAGGCTCCTGCCTGCAGCCCTCACTCCTTTCTACCTGCAACTGCTCTAACCCTCCTCACTAGGGCAGCTTCTCTCCTGCCCAGACAGGGCTATCGCTGCTGTCACCTGCATCCAGCTTACACCCAGCTTAGCAGCTCACAAGACCACAAGGCATACAGAGACAAAGCCCAAGGCCTTGTGGTCGGAGCTGGGGAGTGTGTGGTCCCCAGACAGGTAGTAAGGGTGTCTGAGCTGGACACTGCACACAAACTGCCTGCCTTCCTTCAAGGGTTTGCCCTTACTAGAGCCCATCACCCTCTCAGAGGACGGTAGGGGCCAGAGAGATGGATAGCCGGGATGAAGTTACTCCAGGGGACCGTGAAGGGAGTCCAACAGCTGCTGAGGAGAGCTGTGACCTGGAGGGGTGGCCTCAGGCAGAGCAGTGAAACTTCTGGCGCCTCCCCTGGTTCTTATTTGGTTTTGTTTTAGGGCCCAGGGGATTGAACCTGGGCTTTGTACAAACTAGGCAGGCCCTACCCCACCGGAGCCTGGACTCTGACGTCGGCTCCACAGAAGGCAGTGAAATCTCTGCTCCCTCCCCACTGTGGGACGCAGGACTCAGCCTCTTCACACCGCCCCCTCCCTTCCCTGCAAACATTTATTATTTCTTGCTCCTGGCTGTCAGCAGCAACAAACTAAGATTAATCACTCGCCTGCCTGGCTGGTCCCAGACATGCCTACTGTTTGAAAACTCTCTCCTTCACCATACAAATCAATGAGGGGAGAGAAGAAAAAAAAATAGTACCCTTAACTGAAATACATCTCCTAAGCTCTTCCTGGCCTACAACACCCACCCACCCTCCGCTACAGACCAGGGGGGATTTACAGATTGGTACTGGGCATCTAGCACCTGACACAATTCACTGCTCCAGGCAATGCAAAGGGGTGTCCCTAAGCAATCAGAGCCTTTCTTCATAAACTGCCCACCTCACACCGCAGGCTGCAGGGGACCCTCCTCTGTCCTCAGATGGAAAGAAAGGCTCTATGGTCCACTGTAGGGCCACAAGGCTGGAAGTGAGTGTAATGACCAAACCTCAGACCTTTACATCATTGTTTGCAGTGTGGGGATTGAAACTACACCTTCACCTTTGCCACCCAAGCTGGACGCACCCCACCCCCAGTCTTACGGACACTAACCGGGAAGACACTACCTCCAAGCATGTGCTGCTTTCAGGGTAGTTTTGAAAGGCTCTGGAAGAACAGGGTGGAACAGAGCTCAGCATGTCCTAAATGCCTATTGTGTGTCAGCACCACAGTGGGCCTCACCTGCCCAGCCTACCTTACCCATAGGCCTCCTGTCAAGGGAGGCCCGGGGGAGACAACCACTTGCCTGGCACCAGGATTCCACCCACGGTGCCCCTGATGGAGCGTTAGCCCAGGATGCTCTCCGGCTTCCTCCAACCCTCTCACAGCACGTCCCTGCCAGTGCAGACTCGGACGACACAGGTGTGGCATGTGGGACACGGGGCCAAAGCTGTGGCCTTTTCCTTTGGTAACACTCATGTCTCTAGTTCACCGATGATTCCAGAGTGAGCTCAGAGATCATCGCTGTACTGTGTGTCCACCTTGCAGAGACTCAATTTTTTTGAGGCCAGGTGACCCTGGATGTGTCATGGCTGGACACAGCTCATTGTGGGATTTGTTCTTCTAAGCATGCGCTGTGCCTGTTCCCCGTCTGCTGCCCACCCTTTTAGGCCCATCGTCCTTCAAATCCCTCTCTGGTCCCTTCCCTCGTGTGCGGCCTTGCATTCTCCAACCTGTAAGCGCTAACTCATGTGGGGTATTTCCTAGGTGTCTTCTCTTCCTCGCTGGGTTGTGAGGGCCTGCCGGGCCAGAGCTCAAGCAGTAAGTGGGCCCGGATAGGCCGAAGCACGCAGCTGAGGAAGGCAGCGCTGGGGCCGTGATGGAGGCAGGCCAACCCCTGGTAGTAGGCAGTCCACCTCTGGGGACCTGACAACCAAAGGCTTATCCTGGGAGGGCTCTAAGGGGCCGCTTGCCCCAGTGCAGGGGAAGAGGTGGGGCTGGGTCCTTAGCTTCCAGCTAAGGCTTCAGAAGTGTGACTGTGTGTGACCCACCCCAGGCCCCACGACATGGTCCCCATGCCCGCCCCAGTAGGACTCATCCTATCCCCTCTGCCCCAAAATAGAACTCACCCCATCCCCAGGACCAAACTTTGCCGTCTTTTAAGTCCTCTTTCCCCTATCTTCACCAGATTCTTCGGCAAAATCTCAGAGAGCCCCCTCACTGTCGAAAGTGCCTGCCTGCCGGAGGACTCCTGTGAAGGAGGCTCCTCCCCTTTCCCCCTTCCCCCAGGCCTGACCGACTGCCTTTCCAGGGAAAGCAGAGGGTCTCAGCATTTGCTTTTTTCTCACCAATGCCAAAGGCTCAACCTCTGCCTGCCTGGCTGGAGACAGTGTACCCCGCACACCCAAGACCCGTGGTAAGCGTGAGTCTGTACATGTTGTCACGCTGACGGTGGCAAGAGAGACATCTGCAGCAAGATACTGTGAACGAAAAAGCCACTTGCAGGCTCTCTGACTAGCGTCAAGGGTGGGTGTCCACCATGGCAGGGGAGTGATGACACGTGTGAACCTGACAGCAGATGCCGTATGGACACTGTCTCCCAGGGTTACGTCCACTGTGAGTCTCCGCCGGGGCCGCTTCCTCACTTAGATAAATCTGTGACATCACTTCCAGAGGGCTCGGGGTGTTACCTGTATGTGTGTGTGCACACACACATATCTCCGCTGACGGATGAGAGGGGAGAACTACAAGCAGGACCTGTTGGCAGTGGCCTTGTCACAACACCCCACATCTTTGCCTGGCTTTACCTTCTACTGATGTCCTTGTTGCCTGGGTAATACTAGGTTCTCTTAAGAGTCATGTGCTGTTTCTGCCTTGCAGCTACTGGCCCTTGGTGACGGTGACCACCTTCTACAGGTCACCTCTGGGCGCTCAAAGCCCTTTGTGCAGTTCTGCAGGCAGCAAGGCAGTCAGAATGAGCCCCCGCAGCTGGGCCTGGCTGTCTGCCTTGGCGCTCGCTCTCTCGCTCTCGCTCTCGCTCTCGCTCTCGCGCTCTCTCTCTCGCTCTCGCGCTCTCTCTCTCTCTCTCTCTCTCTCTCTCTCTCTCTCTCTCGCCCAGTGCCAGGTACAGAGGGTTTCCACAAAACTCTTCCAAGGGAAGGACCGAGCAGGGAGAGGACCCTGTCACAGGGGCATAGATAGGCTTCCCCAAGCACGTTCTACCCCATAGACTTGTCTCACAGAAGGGCCCGAGGCCGACGTGAAAATGGCCAGGGGCTGAGAAGCAGCATAGCTGGAATTCCGATGTCAGCTTGCAGCCTGTGTATGTGGGGGGCTGCCATGCCCCCGCCTGGCCACTGGCAGCAGGCCTGAGGATGTGAGAAACCACATACTGCACACAGGCTGGCAAAGGTGGTGTTTTCCCCGGGGGCCGCAGTACTCACAGTACCAGGGCGGTTCTGCTTTGGGCAAGGGTCACGGAACATGGCTGGCTGGAAAGCACCTCTTCCCAGTTCTCCTTTCTTCAAGGAAAGGCTGCCTGGCTGAGCACACCCCTGTGACCATCAGGGGTGCTACTCTAATGGCTCTAAACAAAAACAAACCCAACCCTTCAGCTCCAGTTCCTTGTGCTAGAAGAGCGGTCCGTATACAGCAGTCTTGTGTGATTAGATCAGATAGGACAGGCACAACAAACCAGGCCTCTGGAGGGGCACAGAGCTCTTGCCCAGCGTGCTTGGCGCCACTGGCTCGGGAAGCGCAGTCCATCTAGCCAGCCAGGCAGGGACACATGCTGATGGACCAAGAAAAGGGAAGGGACTCGCTAAGCTCAGTCGGACAGTGAGCAGTGCGGGGAAGGGCAGGACAGCTTTTACAGTCTTGGACTACAACGTCTCGTGATATACCCCAGCTGGCCTCCAACCTGCTGCAGAGACCAGGTCAGCCTCAAACTCAGGAGACGCACTTGTTTCTGCCTCCAAGGTGCAGGGATTAAAAGGATGTGCCACCATGCCGGGCTAGGACTACAAGCAATCTTCACGGTTACTGGCAGGAAACAGGGACAGGGTGGGGACTGTATTAGGTCACATGGGCAAGGATCAGACTGGACTGGGTGCTTGTTGCTTAGGAACAGATCATCATCCCAGTGCACAGATAAAGACAGGGAGGCTCAGAGTTGTGAAGGCCACAAGCCAGGGAGGGAGGCGGGCTCCCACAGCACCCACAGCACCGGAATGATAAGGCTATCACCGTAAAAGCAGAACCAAGACACCACCTCCCTAGGGGCGCCAACCCAATGAATACACATGGCAGGGAAGAGGGGCCAAGCGTCTGGCCTCTGGCACCCACCTGTGACTTGGCTTCAACATGTATTAGGTAATGAGGAGACAAGGATGACCCTAGGCTCACTGGGGTCAGCTCAGCAACTGGCTGCAGACTCCTTCAGCCCTGTTTTGGTGCCCCAGACCTGGCCCATCACAGGTCCTCAGTAGACAGTTTTCCACAGGCACAGACAGCTGTGCTGAAGCTCCCAAGGGTCCCAGCACCCAGGAGACTGCTTGCAAGCACATCTCCATGCAACAAACCTGTAGGCTGGTACCTGACAAGGCCCTGCCCTGGTACGCACGGCTGCTGTTCCTTCTTCTAATGAACATCTAACTAGGTCTCTTGTAGTGGTCTCTCCATAGTCCCCAAATAATGGAGATTCTAGGTGCAATATAATCCATGAACTCAGAGAGAAAGATAAAGGAAGGGGGGCGGAACAAACTAGCACCCCCAGTGCCCTTGATTGGCAGCAGGCTGCCTGGGACTCGGGGGTGGGGGTGSGGGTGGGGGGAGGCTGACCACGTGACAGGAGTCCAGCCAGCCAGCCAGCATGGGTGCAAGGTTTCCTGAGAGAAGTGAGGCCAAGCCTACTCTCATCGTGAGCCTCTGGCAATGACCAGGGCAGCGGGGAGGCAAGGGAGAGGGCCCCACTCCTACCCAGTGTATCTGGGTGTAGGACCTGGTTCACACCCCAATTGTATCACTAATTCTGTGCCCTTGGCGCATTCCTCTTTCCTCTTTCCTCTGAGCCTCACTCTCCCATCTCCACAATGGAGTCTGGAAGACTTCTTGGATCCCATTCAGCAACAGCATTGAGCAGTGGAACACTCCAGCAGGAGGGGAAAAAACCCAAACGTCTTATTTCTGAACCTGTTCATTTTAACAGCTCACGGACCAGAAGGACCCGAGCAGCTGCAAAGCAGCCGCATCAGTGGGGGGTCTTCCGGTTCACAGCATTCCCTCCCCAACTGTGGGGTCTATGAGAAGATCAGTCCAGAAGACAACCTGGGGAATAGGAAAGGGTTCTCACAAGTAGCTACACGGCATCAGGAAGGTCAGACAGACGGTCATCCATCACCTGCTCTCTGTGCGCCTCAGTTTCCCAGTCTACAGAGTGGGACAACACATTCCTCACCAAAGGACGGGTGTGAAGTTGATGTTGGGCAAGGCATGCTGAGAGCCAGGTACAAGCCTGGGCTCGCTCTTCCCGGCTAGTGGCTGTACTTGTGAGGAAAAGCCTCTCCTCCCCAGGAAAGCAGCGGTGGAAACCACTCTTCTCTGTGTTCCCAGAATGAGACCAAATTAAAAAGCCAGGCTTGAAATAACTGGCAGGGACAAGCTTCTGGGGGGAACTAAGTGTAGCCTTCCTGTGAAGACGGAGGCGGGGAGGGGTACACAGGACTCACTTCAGGGAGAGGGAGTAGTCATGCTTGCTGGTCTGGCTGTTCCGGACAAGGTAGCTGCACTCCTTACAGAGTCGCAGCAGGGTCTCTGCATCACTTCTGCTGATGGCTCCGTGATACCATCTGGGGAGAGAACAAGAGTGTGGTCAGAGGGGAGAGAAGGCCCTGGGCTCCCAGAGTGGCCTCTGAGGAGCCTCGCTCGGTGCCCTCACGGAGCAGCTGCTGGCTTCAGCCTCCTGTGAGGAGGTTAACAGCTGCTCAGCCAGTGTCTGCCGCATGTCAGATCCTGATGGAAACCCCTGGGTCCCTTCCCAGGGAAGGCTCGCGGTCCGTGCGGTCCAGGCCCTGTGGTGACAGGTGCTGAGGGAGATGAAAGTGAAGCCAGGCCACACAGCTGGGACTATTTTAGGCGTGGTGACCAGGAAAGCCTGTGGAGACAGGGATTTATCAGTGCAGACCTAAGGAGGAGGGAAAAGGACAGTATGAAGAACAGCAGCTAGAAAGTGTAAGTGTGAGAGTCACAGGCTGGAGAGCAGTAGAGATCGGGGTGGGTGGGTGGCAGGAGCAGGCAGCACAGCCCAGGGGCTCCCGAGCATGTCTCTCAAGGAAATGGGCTCCCAGAGCATGCTGACAGGAAACCTAACAGGGGCGGGGCACGGGGCAGCTCTCTAATCCAAAACAGAGTGGCTGCAACCTGCTCCTGCCAAATGGTCCTGGCACTAACTGGGCACTTGAGGGTCCCAGCATCCCATTTCTGGGTACTATGTGAGCCAGAGAGGAGGAATATGTGGCGCAGAGGGCATACGGCACCCACTGGTCACGGGATGAGTGTTTCTGCGACTGGGAACCTGGAGACAAAGTCTCAATGGGACAGCAAAGGCCTTCACTGACAGGAGGAAGGAGTAAAAAAAAACTCCTTTGTGTCTGTGCTGGGCCCACGAAAGGAGCACTGCAGCAGAAGCAGCCGGAGGTAGGAGGCCAGGTGTGTGTCTGTGCATGGGAGAGGGGGTGGGGCATGGGACACAGGGACACGGACTCTATGACTACCAACGGCCTCTCTTTCTACGGTTACACAGACATAAAACCATGGCTTGGGGCTGCTTAGGCTGCTATAGTGAGAACGTTTCCAGAGATGCCAGGGCCCAAGGCAGCCCTGAGGAGAAACAGGCAAACTAAAACATAGTTGGTGATAACAGATCTGGGTAGAGCAGGCTCAGGAGGCGTGGCCTGAGTGACACCCCCCTCACCCCAGCAAGCTGACAAAAGTGTTCTTTTATTAAGAACACAATTTCCAGCCAGTTGACACTGAGTAGTCCTCAGGGAAGGCAGGAAAGGGTCCCTAGGGAAGTGCTGCCACTGTCTGCCCTGCCTGAACACAGGGGCTGGAACAGAGGGCCTCCGGGGGCCTCGTTACGGTAGTCCCTGGTGGCAAACAGGAGGGCTGCCAGGTCCTTTCCTGGCTACTTCATGTTGAAAGAAAGGAGGGGCCTGGAGTGGAGGATCAAAAAAGAGGGGCAAAGGGCACAGGATCAGGAGCCAGGCCAGCAGGCAGCCTGCCTGTGGGAGTCTGTAGAGCACAGGTTCTCCTAGGTGGTCCTGTGGGGGTCGGGCCTACTGCTGCTGGGTCTGAGCAGGGAGTCACCCTGGGAACAGGTGGGGCTGAGACGGCCTCCAGGTCAGACTGAAGGGATCAGGGGGACGCAGTCACCGCCACTCCTCCCAGCCAGCAGCAATGCTTTCTCCAGTGGATACTCACTGCACCCTTGATCTCACGGGGCTGACGGGGAGAGGGAAGGTCAGCAAAGAGCTACAGGAAGCCGTTCCCGACAGCACATGCTCCATAGCAATACAAGAGCCGTGAGGAACTGTGACAGGCATGGAGAGAGGCACTCTCTGGCATGATTGGTCAGGGAAGCCCCGGAGAAGGACACTGCCTGCGAACCTGTAAGAACTAGTGAGAACTGGTAAGAACTCATCACASAAAAGAGGGAATGCTCCTGGCAACCTTACCAACRCTAGCTATCGCTCTCCTTATGAAGACCTACTCTGCGCTARCATCAGCCATCTCTCACTTTATAAAGACCCACTCTGCACCAGGCACGTGCTCTGGCTGAGCATAAGAGAAGTCCAAGAGGAAGTGACAGCAGGAGGGGGGTCTAGGGTATGAGGCTGGGCCTCAGTGCTCCCGTCTAGGCAGCAAGGGAGTCCCTTTCCTGCACATTTACTTGCTAAGCAGATGACACTCCTAGAGAAACTCACTCTGGTCCAAGAGCTGATGTGTTAAGAAACCGAGGGAGCTGCGGCTTCATCCTGGAGGAATGGAGTCACAGGAGCTTTCTGAGCAGCACACAGACCTGGCTGAGCAGGAGCTGGCATCGTGGTCAAGAGGAAAGGCAGAGGGGGTAGGACAGCGAGGGTGGGCTCGGACTGGAGAGAGGGGGAAGCCTGAGCTGATGATCAGCCGCGGGCATATGTAACACAGAAGCACGCGACAGCTAGAGAAGAAATCTAAGCCGCGCCAAGGGCAGGTTTAGTTTAGACGTAGCAACTGGGATGAGAAATGAGAGGTGACTGAACACTTTGCAGCTTGTAAGGCCAGCTAAGGGTCGTAAGGGTCAGGGTGGCAGCGTGGTGTGACCAGACTAGGCCTGGCCAGGAGTCGGAAACCCGACCTCCCAAGAGCCTCTGTCCCGAGGGGCCAGCGATCAACTGTGTCCTTACAGTGAAGACACGGAAGAGGGTACAGCACCAGCGAGCTTACATCTGCTTCTCCAGTGGGATGGTGGGATCCACTCTCTCCCCCAGAATCCCGCAGAACTCGGGGCTCCCGTGCTTGATGGGCTTGAAGCCTCCTCCCGGGGCACGGAGCTGGCGCCGGCGGTCCCGGGAAGGTGATGGGGAGGACTGCCGCTTCTCGTTGCCGTTGAACTGGGCTGAAAACAGAGAGGAGAGAAGGCACTGTCACCTGGGGCCCAGCCACACCTGGAGCGCCAGCCCCACCTGTAGAGCAGCAATTCTTAACCTGTGACCCCTTTGGGGCAAGAGACTGCTTCGTACCTGTTGCCTAAGACCATCGGAAACACACACTTACATCACTATTCATAACAGTAGCAAAATCAGTTATGAAGTATCAAGGAAATCCTTTTATGGTTGGGGTCACCACAGCATGAGGAACTGTACCGAGGGTTGCAGCGTTAGGAAGTTTGAGGAACCCAAACTCTAAAAAGAAGGTGTGTGTACATATGCATATGCCCATACCACATGTGTGCAAATGCCTACAGAAGACAGAAGTGTTAGATCCACCAAAGCTGTAGTAGCAGTTATGAGCCACCCAGTGTGGGTGCCAGAACCGAACTCCAGAACTCTAGAAAAACAGCCAAATGTTCTTAACCACTGAGCCACCTCCCCAGTCCTGGAACTCAAGCGCTTAGGTACACCCTGTAACACCCGGCTGCCCGCTCAGGGTCAGGTCTCAGCTCTACCAATCACCCTTCAGAAGCTGCCTATACAGGACACCTTCTCAGAGCCCCCTCGGCCATCCAAATCACCAGTCTCCTTGCCTGGCTCCCGCAGGCCACAGCTTAGATACCACTTGTCCCACACCTACACAGTACCTGCAGGTAACAGGTGTCCAACACGTGACTAAATGAAAAACTAATTGGGGGGGGGGGATAGGTTTTTCTATCAGATAAAACCTAAGACCGTCCTGGCCGATRCTGTAATTCCTTACTGAATTAATTGATAAATCCTCTGGAATGATTAATACCRCAGCCATATATTTCAGTAAGAGCAGGTGGTGATGAATGGCAAGCTTAATTAGGCAAATCATTTCACCTAAAACAAAAAATACAAACTCTAAGGGCTGCGATTCAACAACCAAGGAGGAGGGAGGGGGGACTCGGAACAAAAGCTCCAAATACGACTGCCTCCATCCCTTCTAATTAAGTTTCTCTTTAATCTGCAATTTAAAATGGCAATTCTTTTAATTTAGTGATTTTCCTGCAAGAGATAAAGATGCAATTCCTCAAAAGAATCTCTGCATTCAGAGGAAAAGATGCTGCCCCTGTGAGCTGTTCGAAGAACAGAACTTAATGAGTCCCACCGATAGGCAATTAAAGAGCAAGTTGGGATCCTGAGGGAGGGAGGGAGGGAGGGCGACTCCGCTGTGTAGAACGGGGCACAGAGGGAGCATCCACTTCCGTTCCCAGGACAGAGACTAGCCCTGGGGGTAACACAACAGTGTCTTCAGGGTCAGCAAGTCTGCACCTCAGCTTGGCGCTAAATATCTACCCAAGAGTTGACGCCAGGGCACAGGGCTCATCGCTCAAGTGCCCCACTTATTTTTCTAGGTTTTCTTCTGGATTGTCTTGGAAGTTTGTGGTTCCCACACCCCACCCCCATATTAGAAACCTGATACTCATATATACTGAAGTTTGGGTCCTTCTAACGACGGAAGGGGTATCTAAGGCACCTCATGAGCACTGAACTCCACAATACTCCTGCCATGGTGTACCTGGTAGGCATGAGGAAGCCCGGGGGCAGGGCGAGGTTGAGCCCAGGACTCTGGGACAGCAGGGTCGGGCTCACCCCAATCTTCCTGCCTTTTTCATAAGCTGAGGTCTGGTAGGCAGAAGCCGGGGTTTCCCTCACCTGGCCAGATGCTCCATCTGAACAGGCCTCTGAGGCCTGGCATGGACGCTGCCCACAACTCCCTCTAGGAGCTGGTCTCTCTCGATGGCTCTAGTCCCTGGCAGTGTGTCTGCTGCTCCAGGAACCTCTATCTGTCCACTCCAGCCAGCCTCCCAGTGTCCTGTGGAGCAGATTCTGTCAAGGTTTCCTTCTGCCCTCTCCAGTCTCATCTGCTCAATTTACTCTTTAGTCTACTCTAGAGAGGATGCTTAGAAAATGCCATGGGCTGGTGCAGCGCGCATAAAACCAATATGCTCCTTCAGTGTAATTTCCTTCCTGGTCAGAGCAGGTCACAAACAGCAGCCTCTACAGCGCAGCCCTTGACCGCTGCCCCAGTGGCCTGGGTTCAAAGGCAGAACCTCCTTTCGGTCCTCAGGAAGTTGGAGGCAGCTTGACCTCCTCCTTCACCTTATGCTCTGCTCGCCGGAGGCTGGCTGGTCCCTGAGTCCATCACCTGCTACCTGCCTTTGGGCCCTCGCTTTGTCTTCGTGTAGCCTTTGGAATGTCCCTCCTGGAGTAGCTTTGCCCTAGGCCCCCAGGTAGAATTCCTTTGCCTCCTCCAGCCCTGAAGTGCCTTGTCTATCATCCCAGCATCTGCCTCTGCTGGAAAGAATGCAGCCGTTTCCACAGAACCAGATGGTCTCAGCCCAGTCCCTTTTGGCTGGGCATCTGGCTCCAAGGAACGTCCCACAGACTGAAGCAGGGCCAGGGAGAACAGCAGCTCTGCAGCCCAACCCGAGAGTCGGGGACACCTGGCTTCCCTCCTACCGCGTTATTACTCATCGTGACACCAGAATATTTTTAAGCTTCTCCATGCTCAAAGGCCTCATCTGCTAATAACCCCCTAAGTAGTGAAGGGCTATAGTAGTTCAGGCTGGAGCTCTGTCTGTGGCAGACCCCTCTTCTGTCACGTTCACGAGTGGGGGACGTGCCTTTTTATATAGTCACAAAGATAACTTGTATCAGAACTGACTTCAGAATCAAGAAGTTTCAATAGGTCAGACATCTGATTCTGCATTGTCGTCCACAACAAGGTCTGGATGACACAGGCGATGGTGTACAGGCGATGGTGTACAGGCGATGACCAAAACTTGTTGAGTAAGTCTCTGCCTAGCTTGGCAGGGCTCTACCTCCATTCACCCCTTGAGAAATGACACCCAAGCTGGACTTTCTCGGCCAGCTCTGTGCGGGGTTCGAGGGGCTGAGTTCAGGTCTTCAGGCTTGGAGGCAGCGAGCGCCCTTATGAACCAAACCGCTTCGACAGTCCCAGTCAAGTTACTTTAGCGTCCTCCTGGAAGTGTTTTTATTCATTCTTATGGTTTGTACTTTCCACAAACGGGTGGACGCGACAGTGGCTCTGGGGAGCACACTTTCCTCTCATCTGTGCCACTGGTGCTGTTCTATCCATGTTTTTACAAACCAGGCCTGTGTGGCTGCACAACTTGGCTCAGCCAATGGTGCAGGCTGCCATGCCAGGCTACTGGGCAGCCTTGGGGCCTCCTCTAACCTGGCTTSCCAGGTGGGCTGGGCACTGCTCTCAAAATCCTGCTCCGTACTTCTCAACAGCCGAAGCCTCTGCTCATTTGTTCTCCAGCACAGGATGGAGCAGCCACTAGCAGAGGGGACCAGGAGGGGGAGGAGGGGAGGAGGAACTGACGGGGGCTCTCAGCTGCCACAGATCCCTTCGGCCTCTTAGTGATAGACCAGGCTTGAGGACCGGCCGTCTCAGTGAACAGCATGGACGCACAGGAGGGGCTGGGCCTGTCACGGGCCCGGGGCCTGCTCACTGACGCTCTACTCTGAAAGAGGCAGAGGGTGAGCCTACGTGTCCAGGCGCCTCTTTCATGCAGGACTCTGCGTCCAATGCTGGGTGCCACGAGAGCCAGGTGGGGTCGGCATGCTGAGGAGGGAGACTGTACACTGGTTTTGGACATGGGGTGGCCTACATGCCCCAAGGTTATGAACCTTCATACCAATGCAATTAGCGCTTGTGTGTGACTGAAACGTCCTTTCTGTGGCAGCACACCCCTCAGCTGCGGAGTTCCAAACCGGCATATACATTACGCCACTGACCCTGAGAACCTGCATCTCACAGATGCCGAGGTGGAGACCCACAGAGGAAAGGCCCCTCTACTGTCCAGTGTGTCCCTGGGCCCATCTTTTGCAGGACTCTTAGGAAGTAGCCTCACAAAGGTTTGCATTTCCAGGATCATGAACAGGCCTCTGACCCTGGCACGGCTGCTGCCTCATAGGATGTGTGAAGAGATGTTGAGAGTGGGGGCTGGTGACCCTGAAAGGCTCAGAGGCAGGCCTTGAGCCTCAGTGGTTCCAGAACACCAATTACATGGCCATGCTTGGCCTGGGAAGGTGACTACAGGGTGGCAGAAGGTGCCCACCTCTGACCTTTGATTTGTGACTGTGCTCCTGGAGAAAACGTGGGCAGCAGAGCGAATGCTGACCGCAGAAGACCTATGGAGCACTGAGGGCTCCACAGCTGAGAGCGGCCATCTTTTCCATCACAGATGAGAACCATGGAGCTAGGAGCAGGGTCTCCTCAGTCTGAGTCAAGCTCAGCACCCATCTCCTTACAGTGCAGCAGATATCAGAGCCCACAACAGTAACAACAGGGTAACAACAGCCACCTCCTACCAGGTACTCACAGCCCCAACTTTAGTGCCTAGTGTCACCCTCATCCTGCAGGTCAGAAGACACAGACAATTTGTCACTGACAGCAAATGGCAGCTTTGAATGCAGACCCAGGGCCCCAGCACCTGACTCCTTCCAGGGCTCACCTGTCACCTGTTACCAGGAATCGCTCGAGGCTGAGGCCCTGTGACGTGTAACCTTTTCACCTGCAGACACCCACGAGACTCCAGCAGCCTGGAGAAAGTGACTACTCCTCCATCTGCCAGTCTCAAGAGCAGCCGCCCAGCGGGGCGCTGGAGGAAGCTCCCGCCCACTGTGTGTGTCTATGCACCGGCCACAGTATAGACAATGAGGGAGGAGAGACAAGTCGGTGCTGGCCACAATCACAGCTCTCACAAGGCTCTGAGCAGTGGCTTCCTCCACAGACAGGAAGGACACACTTTCAGTTTCTTAGAGGGAATTCAGACATAGGCAGGAAGGGAGGAGGTCAGGTCAGTGGCCACACGAAAGTGACCTCCCACTGCAGACTCCTCTGGCCTCATGTGGCCAGGAGACAGATGTCTGGCACACTAGAGGGACCAGAGCACCAAGCCGCTGGGAGAGCCTGGCCTGGAGGAGTGCGTGGGACTTCTGTGGCCAGGCCTAACTCAGTAACTACACAAACTTCCCGGCACTCACTGGGCACCAGGCTCGGAGCTAGGTAAGGACCCTGTGCACAGGGGGCCGGGCGGGCGGACGGGCAGAGCTTCTCCCTCATGCTGCTTACAGTCTCCATCCCCATGGTGATCTCTAACCTGCCCAGCAGAAGGCCAAGGCCACTGACTGAATTCCACACAGGAAAAGAAGACATTTGCAGAGACTGTTCTAACAGCACATGACTGAGCTGATGCTCTTGGTTTCTTTAAGAGTAATAAATGAGAGCCGGGCGTGGTGGCACACGCCTTTAATCCCAGCACTTGGGAGGCAGAGGCAGGCGGATTTCTGAGTTCGAGGCCAGCCTGGTCTACAGAGTGAGTTCCAGGACA
>BDUI01007331.1:25479-40861 GCA_002335545.1 Apodemus speciosus
GCTCCGTGGGTCTCCTTTACTCTCTTTTCCACCTTCCATAAAGTGGGGCTCTTCCCCTCGTACCCCTAGAATTGAGGCTGTTCGCCATGGGAAAAGGCAACAACTGGAATACCTCTGCCATTAACAAGAGAAAACCCATGATGTTTAGAGCACAGCTAATGCGTGACAACCCTTGGTGTTTTAGGTCCTGCTGTCCTTCCAGAACCTCTGAAGCCTCAGGCTGCATTTCCTCTGCAGCCTTCTCTACCCACTCCTGCTCAAAAGTTACAGGACCCGCTCGTCCCCATAGCYGCACCTCTGCCTCCCTCTGGCCCCCAGCCAAGTTTGGAAACCCCACCACAGCCCCCGCCTCGGAGCAGGTCGTCCCAAAGCTTGCCTTCAGACTCCTCACCACAGCTGCAAGTAAGTGTCACTGCTTGAAGGAAATGTCCCTGATGCACACACTGCATAGTGCGGGGCACACTTATTTTAATAACTGGCATCCATAAGAGTAAATAGGAAATTCTATCTTTGCCACTTGAATGTAATAGCATCTTGAGATGACTTTGGTATCCTTTGATGCCTTAAACGATTACATGCTGTTGACTATGGAGATTTTAACGGTTTGCTTGTTTGTTTATATGCGTTGCTTAAGTAAGAAAATCTCAGAGAGCCACAGGAGTGGTTACGAGGTAATCTCAGGTTAGGAGGCCGAGGTAGGAGAGTCAAGGCCAGCCTGGTCTACATAGTAAGTTCCAGGCTAGCTAGAGCTAAACAGTCAAACAATTCTCAATACTAGGGCAGGGTTCTTCAGGAAGTCCAAGTGCCTCCTCATGCTAATTTGTAACATTTTAAATACATTGTTTCCTTTAGGCAGTTAATTAGATGAATGACAGTAATGGAAGCCTCTTATTATTGCTGAGGTGATGAGTTAGTTAGAGAGGCAAATCAAAATCAGCTCTGTGTTTAGACACAGGCATGGTGGCTGGTTTCCTGCAGTGAGTCTGCGGTGCCTCCTGGCATGAGCAGGCCTCTTCTCCATGCTGAGCTGGCACTGGGTCCTGAGGTTGCTGTCGTTACAGGAGTAGCTTAGAAGGTTTGGGCTTTAAGCAGAAGGCTCATTCACTCACACAAAAACCACAGAAGAGCACATCCGTTCATTTATGTCTCACAGAAAATTGTTCCACGGCCCTGATACGTTGAAGTCATGGGCATTCCACTGTCTCTGCGGTGTGTTAGGCTGTTGCGATGACTACCCGTAAGCTAACGTGTTCTGTATTTACATAGTTTTAGCTTTGTTGTGTGCATCTAACTAAAGTTGATAAATTTAATAAGTACATTTTTCTGCCTCACAAATTCTTTATGTGAAAATGCCATCAAAACCAAATCAATGTGTAAAGTTTTAAAAATCCATGACTTAATCTGGAATATTGTGTATTRGCAGTAGCCTTTGAACATAGTTTATGAGTAATAATTTGCATTTTTACAGCTATATAGGTATATCTACCTAGTTGGCAAATGATTTCAAACATTTATCTCTGTTGCAAAGCAAACATTAAATAAAGTAGCTAAGACTCAGAGCCATTAGCAGTTGGCACTTACCTGGGCTCTTGCTTACATTCGTGAAAGCTAAAGAAACCAGAGAAAAAGTCAATGTTCTCAGAGGATGAAAACGGAAGGTTACTCTGTTTTAGGTTAAAGTAGTAGTGCGAGAGATAGAGACCCATGAAGGGAGACATGTGCTGCTCCTCCCTCTCCCCCAACAATGAGATCTRGTCAGTGTGAACACGGTCAGCACTGCTTTAAGATGCCATTTCAGAAGAGAAGGCGCCACAGCTCCTCCCACTGTAATGGCTTTAAGTATCCATAGACCAGTATGAAAGCAGATCAGGACTCTGCTACGAAAAACTTCAGCAAAAGCAAATGGCAAATGGCTAAAACAACTGGAGGCTCGGGAAGAAGCCTTCTGTGGCAYGGCACTCTAGTCAGACCATGTAGATAGATGACAAGCCACCATTTTCTCAGATCCTTTCCATTGTTTGGAATCTTTGTTTCTCACTGAAGTGGGGTTGGTAGACTTAGCCGCCAGCAGCACGGAGTTTACAGGCAGCACGGGTAGACTGTTTTGGAANGTCAGTGTGAACACGGTCAGCACTGCTTTAAGATGCCATTTCAGAAGAGAAGGCGCCACAGCTCCTCCCACTGTAATGGCTTTAAGTATCCATAGACCAGTATGAAAGCAGATCAGGACTCTGCTACGAAAAACTTCAGCAAAAGCAAATGGCAAATGGCTAAAACAACTGGAGGCTCGGGAAGAAGCCTTCTGTGGCAYGGCACTCTAGTCAGACCATGTAGATAGATGACAAGCCACCATTTTCTCAGATCCTTTCCATTGTTTGGAATCTTTGTTTCTCACTGAAGTGGGGTTGGTAGACTTAGCCGCCAGCAGCACGGAGTTTACAGGCAGCACGGGTAGACTGTTTTGGAAYAACCTCCTCTTTTGAGTGTGTATCCATGATATTGTTGTACCCTCATATGTAGTTCCACAGGAGCCCTCTGCCTGGAGTTTTTGAGACAGTCTTTCGGGGAGCTAGGGCACGCTGAGGAGGTGTATCTGGCTGCATTGAGCTGCAGGGATCCCCTGTGCTGAGATCACACCCCGAGGCCCAGTTTTGACATGGGTCCTGGGAATTGAATTCTGGTTCTCTCGCCTTCTTGCTTCTGTGGCGAACACTTTACTGAGCTAAGCCATGCCCAGCCCTGAGCTGACTCTTGCTAGTCTACCCCTGGAAACGACGGCAGTCTGCTCTAAGGTCTGATTCTCTTTGCCCKAGTCATCCTTATGTGACACCCAGCTCAGCCAGACACTCTGCCTTTCCAGGCCTTGCTTATGTGTCCACTGTGATGTAGGGTCACTCTGGCTAGAGTGTCCTCTGAGGAGGAGTGTGGTGCCAAGTAGAACAGGAAGGAGCACTTCCTGCCATTCTATACCTTATGAATTTGGAATCATAAGAGTAACCATCTGTTTTTTAAAAAAAAAGGTACAAATTTGAAAATTTCTCCTAAGTAGCTGAAAGTTTAATAATGAGATTTTCCTATGCATTGACTATATATAAAATGTATTCATGTACATAACACTGGTGAGAATTTTAATCGTGACAAGTTTAGTGTTTTATTATTATTTATTGAGTTATTTGTTATTTTGTTTAGTGTTATATTGTTTGAGAGTTGAATGTTTGGTAATTTCCTAAGTCTCTATTAGTTCCAGACCCAACTCTATGGTGTATCTGAAGCAGAGACATGTGAGCAGGCTTTACTCTGTGTCACCTACTGCCCTTTAGCTCAAGAACGTGCTGGATCTCCTTACATGGCATAGCAGTGGCTCACTGGTCTGGCAGAATTCTAACATCTTAGTCACCTCACTATGAGCTAAAATCTAGAAAGAGGGGAACGAAACAGACAGCACAGTGACARACCRCATAGGACACTGTAGRAGAGCTGAGAGCAAGGGGGGGACCCAGCAGGAGTCTGCATTCAAGGTTCAGTTCAAAGCATCGCACTAATGCATATGAGTGGTGGGACACTGGCCACATTACATCCTTGCTTGTCAAGACAGTGGAGACTGAGTCACAGAGCATCGCGTTACTACTGTCTGTCAGTGGTAGGACATTAGGCACACATGCATAACCTGGGTCATCCCAAGTACTGCCGAAGGACTAGGCAGAGTCAGGGAGGCGAGATTAACGTGTGTGATAGTTCTCTAAGCTGTCAGGGTTCGTTCACTTCTTACGTGTGTCACCGTTCACAAGAAGCTTCAGTGTTAGAAGGTCCAATTTCTTAAGAACACCAGATTGTTTTAAATAYAGTGAAATTATTAAAAGATCATAATTTAAGATTTGAACACCAAAAATTAGTTTCTTACCTTGTTGTACTTTCCAACTAATAAACAGTAAGGGAATTAATTTTCTAAATCCTTTAGAAAATCTGAGTAGCATAGAGCAAGCCTGGATCCTGACCTTTTGTAATGAATGTGAGGTTGTATTTCTGCAAAGTGGAATTATGGGCTTCTCTAGCCTTCTGGGTCTGAAATATAGAATAACAAAATGGGCTAGTCATCAACCTAGACACTGTGAAAGCATACATCATAAGGTTACAAAGAGACCAGAATTGTGTTCTGACTGCCAGTGTCACCTGCAAGTGTTACTACTCTTGAGTCCCACCTGTGACCTAGGGCCACAAGCTTTCTGAGGACTGACTCGTTGGGGCTGCAGCTTGGTCTGGAATTGTCCTAACTCTTTCCTTTGATGTCTGTGTTCCTTTTCTCGAAGCAGGAGCAACCAACAGGGTAACAGGTACCTGACTCTTTATCAGCCTTCCATGTGCTTTCCATCCGTCTCCCCGTGCATTAGATGTATGAGTCTGCTTCATACATCTAAAGTCTCACCCATTTAAATCTGCTCATCCACATTAATAAGTTCTATTATCATATCGTAAGCTCGTATCTGCTTTTTTTTCCTTAGTACTGTGGGTTGTTAGGAATCATATTAGTTATTGCTAATGCCTTCCATTTTTTTTGCTTTGTTTTCTATGAAAATTAACAAAACTAAAAAGTATAATTTCAAAGTCTTTGTATATGACATAACTCCATAAATGGGGAAACCCAATTGCTTTTCCCTTAGGTTTCTTTTGGGAAATATTTTTTTCAGATAATTCTAGAAGTCAGATTCTTTTTGGTAAGAAAGAATTGGGAATTTAGATTAAAATTAATACTTAAAAGCCCTTCCAGCACCTTTCTCTGTAAAAAAAGATGTCATCACAAGTTTCCAAATCTTGCTTTGATCCTAAAGTTAATTCTAAGATGAGGGCTGGTAATACGGGTCTCAGTGTAATTGGCAGTCTGATTCCAGCCAAACCCTGTTCAGTCTAGGAACTGGCCTCCATTTACCAGCTTCATGCTAAACAAAGGGATTTAGGAAGAAGTGCAAATGTTTATGGCCAGAAAGTTAACTCTGAACAGTCCTCCCATGGCCAGAGCACTCAGAACTACCTGCTTTTATTTTTTATTTATTTTTTTTAAATCAGTGCTCATAAAAAATGGACTGTCCCCTTCCATTTTAAATAAGCATTGGTTTTATCTGTCTTGCTTGACAGGACAAGGAAGGTCAGTTATGGAAACATATTATCCAGCGAGTAAGCTACAAAGGCAAACTATCATTAAAAAGTAAAAGAAAGCTTTGAAAATTTACTTTTCCAAATACAAAAAGGAAAAAATTCCATTTAKAGTTTTGAATTTATGAATATATGAACAAGTTAGCTTTTATTCATAAAATTGAATTTCTATAGGGAATTTAGGTAAAACATTCTCATAGATGGGTGTTGGAAGTTTATTATGTGTATTTAGCAAATGCTCTTATAAGTTTCTTAAGTTTGTGTTAAACTTTAAAAGAAYAGAGCATGAGCAAACTCATTTTTTATAATTCTCTTTTTTTGCAATTTCAAAAATCAAATGGAAGAATTTATTCCATCACATTTCTTTGAGATTTAAAAAACATAGATTTATTCAGTTATAAATTCTTAAAGAACATAATTGTGCCCATCTCACCCTATTTATTAAACCACCAAAACAAAAATTCTATACAGGTACTTTTTAGTTTTTAAATTTGTATAGTTGCTCAAAAAAAGGAGAAATAATAAAAATTGGAAGAGATGGGAGTCTTTAATACATTAAAAAAAATCAATCATTCAGTGTTTATTCTTTTTCCAGGTAAAAACAAATGGGGTTTCTGGTGTCAAACAAGAGCCGACATTGAAGAGCGACCCATTTGAAGATCTCTCACTTAGTGCGCTTGCTGTATCAAAGCCTCAGCCTTCTGTTCAGATTCCACCTGTTCTAACCCCAGACCCAAAGATGTTGATTCAGTTGCCTTCTGCATCGCAAAGTAAAGTTAACTCTTTGAGTTCTGTAAGTTGCATGCCAACCATGCCTCCAGTTCCAGAGCAAAACAAGTCACAGGAAAGTATGGGGAGTTCTGCAAACCCATTTTCCAGCCTGTCCAGCAGGAACCCTTTTACAGACAGGACTGCTGCCCCTGGAAACCCATTTAGAGTTCAGTCTCAAGAATCAGAGGCAACTTCTTGGCTCTCCAAAGAAGAGCCTGCTCCTAACAGTCCTTTCCCTCCTCTCATGCCTCTCAGCCACCACATGAGCAAGCCTTCAAGTTCACTTGATGGTTTTGAGGACAATTTTGATCTGCAGAGCCAGTCTACAATAAAAACAAGCAACCCCAAAGGATGGGTAACCTTTGACGAAGACGACGACTTTCCTACAACAGGAAAGTCAAAGTCAGTTTATCCAGACTTCCTGGGTAACGCACCAGCTTCATTTGATGATGACTGGAATAAAGGTACAAGCGTTTCTTTCTGTGTGTTGCCAGCCAGAAGGCCACCACCACCGCCACCTCCTGTCCCTCTGCTCCCACCTGGCACAGCCTCATCTGCAGGACCTAGCACAGCCCTGGCATCCAAGGCATCTTCCACATTGGACTTCACAGAAAGATAGTTACATGCAAGGAAGGGGTTTCTTCTGGCCTAGTCTGGCTGTTTGTTTCTGTTTTGTCAGGGTAGACCCAAGAGAATGGGGCATTAGTCAGTCATTATGTGCAATAAATAATCAGTAAGTGCACTGATAGCTATGTAAAATACTACTAGAGGATGTGGATAAAGCTGGAATTTGTGTATATCAGAAAGAACAAAGATATCCTCTTATTAACTGGAGTCCTGCTCTTTCTCTTCAGATGAATAGAAGAGAACAGGAACTATTTTTAAAAGTGCTTAAAACTACTCTAGAAAATAGTCCTTACTCAGATACTCATATAAATCACGTACAGCCCACACAACTGCAGCTGACAGTACTGCCTGCCCATTGTGCTGTTGAGGATTGGTAGTCATGGATACTTACCAAAGAGCTTCTGGAGTTCTGGTGAGATTGCTTTGAAAGGCATCATCACTTTAGTCAAAAGGTCTGTGTACATATACACTAGGAGTATATGTCTGTATGTATGCACACAAACATGTATACATCCACATACTTATAAAACTTGATATAATTCAGATCAAATTTTCCCTAACACGTCTGACAGGGTCCTTTTTTCAGTATCTCACTATTAAGAAGATGGCTGCCACCAGGTGTGTGTTATATACTTTCACTGATTGTACTTCCCAGAGTAGAGTAATCCCTTCACAGAACTGCCACTTCTGTTATCCTACACCCCAGCCCTTCAGATTCACCTCACTACCTTCCTCCTTTGTACCTCTATTATGCCTTTCTCTGGCATAATACAATTGACAGCACAGACACGGCCAGTCACGTGGACAGATCCTCGGAACAGTAGGCGCACACACCAGGTTCGGGGAGGAAGGCCGTCAGTGTGCTCTTTCCCTTCCATACCTTTCTGTTTGCCGATTGCCTGGAGCTTCGCTTTCAGCTGTTGAGTGGTCTGAATTAGGAACATGTCCAGTGTACGTGTTCTCCCTATAAGAGGCTACATAACACACCCGTGATGCTGCTTTAAGGTTTAGAGGCTATACCTCAAATTAGCTGTGGATTTTGTCTCCCGCACTGCCAGTATGCAACTGATCTTGCGTTTATTAATTTTGTGAAAAAAAATACATGGAATTTTTACAAAAAAAACAAAAACAAAAACAAAAACATAGTATTTTGATATCATTAGGTAAGCCAGTCAGAAAACTCCCTGAGCTATTGTTTGGTTGGTTGGTTGTCAGTTGAAGTTGAAATCATCCTTACCCATTAAGACTTAATGTTCTTTTTATATAAAAAGAGTTCTGTGCTTACACCCAAGTTCCTAAGTCTACACGAACCTTTAAAGATGTGTATTGTGAGCTTAGACTTTACAGCTGCCCTCACCTCTTGTCAAAGCACAGCAGACTGCATTGCACTTCGATCGTAGAGCAGATCTGTTAGGACAGAGACCTTTGCAAATGCTCAGTGTTATCAAAATCCTGTACTTATAGAAGTAACTCTCTGCTACAGCCATAACTTGCTGTTAGCAATAACTCGTGTGAGTTTCATATTGTGCTTGTTGGGGTTCTAATCATTTCAGCAGTAGTAGCTTTTAAACTGCAGTATTACTAGARCAGTGTGCTTCAAAATGTGAATTAACTTGTTGAGATTGTGGCTGTAACATCTGTGTGAGTAGTGTGTATGGTATCCACTCCCCATTAGCGAACTAATCCACTTTAGGAAACTGAAGCAATGTGGAATGCAGCCCCGAGCAGTGACTCCCTTGGGTGTAAACCACTGTAACRTCTGCAGAGCAGTAGCTCCGCCTTGTCAGGAAGTCTGGTAGCTGCTGAAACGCACAAAGCAAGTTAAAGTTTGCTACAAAGACCTCGACATTGTGTGTATTTACCAGCTCTGGTCAAAGCAGAAAAGACACTAAGAATCTGTGAGTCTCTGTTCTCTCTAGTAGATTGCTGTTTATATGTATGTAAGAGGTTTATTGCTTATGTGGTATACAGTATTTATAACTATATACTTTATAGAAGTACAGTATTAAAGTTCCTGGTATACATTCTGTACATATCCTGTGAAATGTGCTGTCATATGAAATAAACATGTCTTTACCACTAGCTGACTTCTTTACTCAAAAGGGAAGTTTCCTTTCTGTGTGTGTGCGCGCGCGTGCGTGCGTGCGTGCGTGCGTGCGTGCGTGCGTGCGTGCGTGTGTGTGTGTGTGTGTGTGTGTGTACATAATACATACAGGAAATAAGAGGTAGTTTATTCTGAAGCCAAATTTGAATAACCATGACAGATTTAGGTAACCCCCAAATCCATGTTCCACCGTGGAGGCAGTTTCACAAAGTTCTATGGCTCTATAGGACAAAGTCCTAAGTCATGGCAAGTTTAGAATATATTGGAAATGCCAGAGAGGCACATACCAAAGACAGAGTTTTTCTTTAGGTACCAGATGTTATTTGATGACATTCTTAACGTTTGAGTTAGTGAAAACTACGTTTATAGATCACAAAGGTTGTAGGGANCAGTGTGCTTCAAAATGTGAATTAACTTGTTGAGATTGTGGCTGTAACATCTGTGTGAGTAGTGTGTATGGTATCCACTCCCCATTAGCGAACTAATCCACTTTAGGAAACTGAAGCAATGTGGAATGCAGCCCCGAGCAGTGACTCCCTTGGGTGTAAACCACTGTAACRTCTGCAGAGCAGTAGCTCCGCCTTGTCAGGAAGTCTGGTAGCTGCTGAAACGCACAAAGCAAGTTAAAGTTTGCTACAAAGACCTCGACATTGTGTGTATTTACCAGCTCTGGTCAAAGCAGAAAAGACACTAAGAATCTGTGAGTCTCTGTTCTCTCTAGTAGATTGCTGTTTATATGTATGTAAGAGGTTTATTGCTTATGTGGTATACAGTATTTATAACTATATACTTTATAGAAGTACAGTATTAAAGTTCCTGGTATACATTCTGTACATATCCTGTGAAATGTGCTGTCATATGAAATAAACATGTCTTTACCACTAGCTGACTTCTTTACTCAAAAGGGAAGTTTCCTTTCTGTGTGTGTGCGCGCGCGTGCGTGCGTGCGTGCGTGCGTGCGTGCGTGCGTGCGTGCGTGTGTGTGTGTGTGTGTGTGTGTGTACATAATACATACAGGAAATAAGAGGTAGTTTATTCTGAAGCCAAATTTGAATAACCATGACAGATTTAGGTAACCCCCAAATCCATGTTCCACCGTGGAGGCAGTTTCACAAAGTTCTATGGCTCTATAGGACAAAGTCCTAAGTCATGGCAAGTTTAGAATATATTGGAAATGCCAGAGAGGCACATACCAAAGACAGAGTTTTTCTTTAGGTACCAGATGTTATTTGATGACATTCTTAACGTTTGAGTTAGTGAAAACTACGTTTATAGATCACAAAGGTTGTAGGGAYTTTAGTTCTGGCCCACAGGAGGGCAATGGATGGCTGTTCCAGGAGCTAAAGCTATCAGACAAGGTAATCGGTCTCTGCACCCGCAGAATCCCAGCCTCTCCTCATCACTGCAGTTTTAATTAGTTAGACACAACTTCTTTCCAGGAATTTTCATCAATAAGTGAAAAATTTAATGAGCCATCACCACCAACAAAACCTGACC
Source organism: Apodemus speciosus (assembly GCA_002335545.1). NCBI lineage: Eukaryota > Metazoa > Chordata > Mammalia > Rodentia > Muridae > Apodemus > Apodemus speciosus. The sequence continues at coordinate 35,627 of BDUI01007331.1, forward strand.
ATTTAGCCTAACTATGGGTTTGAGATCATTTCAAAGCACAGGTTAATTTTCTTTGCTCCTCTATTTGAATTTCTTCGATCCATTTGTTTTCTTTGTAACACTAAAATGGGATCTCATTGTGTCTGAGCGCCCGGGAAGAACAGCGCTGCGCCTGCTTGCCCTTTCTGAGACTGTGGGGAACGAGACTTGGCTGGACAGTCCAGAGATTGGCGGTAGACAGCAGAGAAACTTAAATCTGCTGTGCGCAGCAGCAGAACTCCCCACTTTCTGATTTCCGGACACCTAAATCAGAAGGCATTTCCGGAAGCGATTAGTGCCTGCGCAAAACTAGTCTGTGTTTCGCGGCGGCTATACTCCCGTAGCGCCCACCGCTCTCACTCATTCTCCATCCAGGAGTTGCCATGCTCCTCTAGCTAACATCTCCCGAGTCCCCTAGACAGTCCGCAAGGCCTTGAGCTGCTTAGTTTGGGTTTTGGTTGCCCGGACAGCAGCTACTTCCGGTAGCGGCGATCCTGAGCCGGGACAACCAGTTCTACAGCGCCTGGGCATYCCAGGCGCGCGTTCTAACTGGGCGCCGGCTCAGTGTTTGACTGTTGCCCCTGGCAACAGCCACTTCCGCCAGCGTGCGCTGTTTTCTTTATCCCACCCAGCGGACGCGTGAGCCGTGTTCCGGGGTTCCACTTCGGAGCAGCGGTTAATCTCAGGGCAGTGTGGATCGGGCCGACCTCGTTCGGGCCTCGTGTTCCTTGCCTACAGCCCTGCCGCTTCGGCGGCGCCTCTGGCGCAGCCATGGTGGTGCTGCACGTAAAGAGAGGCGACGAGAGCCAGTTCTTGCTGCAAGCGCCCGGGAGCACCGAGCTGGAAGAGCTCACGGTGCAGGTGGCCCGCGTCTACAACGGGCGGCTGAAGGTGCACAGGCTCTGCACAGGTACGGAACGGGAGGTCGGCGGATGCGGTGGGAGAGCTCGGAGTTGTGAGGATTGGGGAAGATATGCAGTAGCCCGGGGTGGGAAGGGAGCATCAGGATTGACCCGGGATGAAAGACCCAACAACTGGAGAAACCCAGGCTAGTCAGCTAACCACCGGCTCAGAGGAGAGCCGCGGGGAAGCCAAGTGAGGCTGAGCTAGGATTTGGCTTCCCGGAAGTGCGAACGAACTGGGTCGAAAGGCGGCACCACGGAGCTGAGAGATCCATCGGAGCGCTGGGAGGTAGCAAGGGTGAGCGTAGAGTGGTAGCTTCAGGGAATGGGGTTTACGAAAGCGAATGCTCAGTTTGAGACGTTAAGAGCCCCGACCCTTGAGTCGCCTGGTTTTGAAACCGCCCATTAAAGTTGTCACTGGGTGAGACTTGGTGTTGTTTTCGGTCTCCTAGGAAACACATTTTTACATTCTAGAGAACGCCTTAAGACCCGTTTTATTTATATAATCAGACTTAACTACTTTAAAAGAAGGCTCAGCCGGGGGCGTGGTGGCGCACGCCTTTAATCCCAGCACTTGGGAGGCAGAGGCAGGCGGATTTCTGAGTTCGAGGCCAGCCTGGTCTACAGTTCCAGGACAGCCAGGACTACACAGAGAAACCCTGTCTCGGAAAAAAAAAAAAAAAAAGAGAGAGAGAGAAAAGAAAAAAGAAAAAAAGAAGGCTTAATAGTAAGTGACATATTAAAAGTAAAACATTTGGGGAGAAAAAAAACTCTGGGTCTTTGACATCATAAATTGAAAGTGTGGTGCAGCATGTAAGAATTGCATGGGTGAATTTAGAACCCACGGATAGACAGTTGCCGTTGCCAGCCAGCACTGAGACCAGCGCCAGTGTGGTCTGTCTTAGGAAGATATGGGCTGGCCACACCAGCCCCCTGTCTCTCAGGTGCTCAGTCTGGAAATGGAGCGAGGTGTAAACATCCATCCCCTTACACCATTTACCCCATAGTATTGTTTGGCTGCAGGACATATGCTATCTTCCCAGTATTCGAGGAACACTTAGTGTCTTCCTCACAGGAAGGGAAGAAAGAAAGAAAGAAAGAAAGAAAGAAAGAAAGAAAGAAAGAAAGAAAGAAAGAAAGAAAGGTAGGCAGTATAGCAAGGCTCAAAGGTCCAGCGTAAGTTTAAACACTTATGAGATAGGAAAAGTATAAAACCATGCTTTGGAATAGTGAACACGAAGTGAATTTTCTCACTTTTGAATGGTCTTAGGTTTTCTATTGCTGTGATAAGACATTGGCGAAATGCAGCTTGAAGAGAAAAGGTTTATTTCATCATACAGCTGTGGTCGGTCATGAATGGATTCCGGGCAGAAACACAGTAGTAGGCACTGAAGCAGATACCATGATGGAGCCCTGCTCCCTGGCTTTGCTGCTCATGGCTTGCTCAGCCAGATTTCTTACACCACCCAGCACCACTTGCCCAGGGGCAATTCCACCAGAGAGTGCTGGGCCCTCCTATTGCTATCACTGAGAAAATGCCCTACCTACAGACTTGCCTACAAGCGATCTAATGTAGATATGTTCTCAGCTGAGGTTCCTTCTTCCTAGATAGGTCTATGGTCATGCCAGGTCCACAAAGCCAAGCAGAGCAATCGCATCCTTGTTGACATCGATACATCGCCATTAAATCATAACCCTCCCATTTTTGCTTATCCCCAAGACCTCATTAATATTAATACCTCAATATAAAACCAATTTCAACTTTCAGAAGTCCCACAGGCTTTTAAAACTTCACTTTAAAAGTTCAGTCTCTTCCAAAGTTCAGACTCTCTGTAATATCCATAACTAGGCTGCTATAAAATAAAAATAAGAAAATCTAACGCTATTCCAAGAGGGAAGACCCAGAGCACAGTTACACTCAAATGACAACCAAAGTATAACACTGCGGAAACTCAGTGTTAGACATATGGGATTCGTGCTCCTCTCTGCTCCTCTCCTGCTCCGCCACCCAGAGCCCCAGAACATGTCTCACAGGGGGCTCCGCCCACAGCCTCTGCTGTCCTTGGCTGTCATCCCATGGTACTGGCATTTCCAAAATGCTGGAATGTCCACAGGCCTCACCCTTTCCAATGGCACCAATTGCCTTGTGGCCTCTATTTGGGGTCTCTCACCCTGCCTCATGATGCCAAGCCTCAGCCTCTCTCCATGCTCCTCTCAATCCTGGGGTTTCCCTGAAACTGAAGCTTCACCTGGCCTCTTCCTATGCCCAGCCCCCACTGTTCTCCATGAGCCTCCATGCCCTCAAAACCAGTACCATCTGAAGGAACAGACACATTGCCCAGGTTGGCTGCAGGCCTGAGACCCAGCCTCCACTCGCTCTAGACAGCAGCTCTGTCCATTACCTGAGGAAGCTTATCCCAGAAGATTTTTGTTGTTATTTTCTTAGTCATAGCTGATTTCCACCCAGGCAAAGGTTTCACTTCTGTGATTCTGGTCCTTTATCACAGCTCTGGCTGACCAGAACCAATGGGGTGGGTGGGTGGGCGGGTTGGTTGGTTGGTTGGTTGGTTGGTTGGTTGGTTGGTTGGTTGGTTCAAGACAGGGTTTCTCTGTGTAGTCCTGTCTGGCACTTACTCTGTAGACCAGGCTGGCCTGGAACTCAGAGATCTGCCTGCTTCTGCCTCCAAAGTGCTGGGATTAAAGGTATTTGGAGATTCTTAATCTAAAATACCACAGGAATGGCCCAGGTAGAGTCTTGGTTTCCCTCTGGACCTTCACAAGCAAACTTGTGTCATCTGCCCTGCTTGTGCTCTGCCCTCGAGCTCCCCGACAGCCCAGTAAGTGCTGAGTGCTCGGTGGCTTTTCCGGCCCAAAGTTCCAAACACTGACAAAGTGGTCCCCAAGCAACACGGTTAGGTCTGTCATAGGCACCATGATCCTGATACCAACGCCATCGTCAGCTTTCCATACTGTGAAGAAAGAAAGCAACATGGGAAGGAAGGAAGGAAAACCCACCCATGACCAAAAACAGCTTGGGGAGGAAAGGGATATTTCATTTTGACAGTGTTAGTTCATGAAGGGGCGTCAAGGCAGGAGCGGAGGCAGGAAGCTTTTCCTCAGCCGAAGGGAAGCAGTTTACTGGCTGGCTGCTCAGGTTTCGTCACCCCAGACCATCTTCGCATCAGGGGCAACCCCCGACGTGTGCTCACTAGTTATTACTCCAACATGCCCTACAGCTTGCCTGCAGCCATCTGAGGGAGACGGTTTCTCAGTTGAGGTTCCCTCTCCCGGCCTGTGTGTAGATGTGTGCCAGACTGACAAAAACCAACCTGCACAGTTGCCTTAAATCCTTCCCAGTGATTTTATGAAGTATCATTATAAAGTTTTGTGAGTAGGTTTGTGGCTGGGTGTCTCTGTGCCAGTGGGGGGTGGGGGGCGGTCTGTGTGTATGAGGGGGTTGCAACTTGGGTGTTGTGTGACCTTGTTTTTTTGAGGACAGGAAAGCCTGAAGCAGAGCAGGCTGGCCAGCAACCTATCCCCAGGGGTCCCCAGGTCTCTACCTTCCTTTCCATACATACTCCCACCCTCAGCACACGTGTTTTAAGTGCATTCCACCACACCTGGCCTTTTGACACGGGTTCTGGGATTCAAGTCAGCCCCTCACACTTACACAGTGTCCTGGCTGTTTTTGTGTCAACTTGACACAAGCTGGAGTTATCACAGAGAAAGGAGCTTAAGTTGAGGAAATGCCTCAATGAGAACCAGCTGTAAGACATTTTCTCAAATAGTGAGCAAGGGTGGGAGGGTCCCTTGTGGGTGGGGCCATCCCTGGGTTAGTAGTCTTGGGTTCTATAAGAAAGCAAGCCAGTAAGAAACATCCCTCCATGACCTCTGCATCAGGTCCTGCTTCCTGACCTGCTTGAGTTCCAGTCCTGACTTCCTTTGGTGATGAACAGCAATGTGGAAGTGTAAACTGAATCAACCCTTTCCTCCCCAACTTGCTTCTTGGTCATGATGTTTGTGTAGGAATAGAAACCCTGACTAAGACAAATTGGTACCAGCATAGTGGAGTATTCCTGGGACAACCTGACCATGTGTTGGGGAGGACTGTGGAAGGACGTTGGAACTTTGCACTAGAAGAGCCGTTGGGATGTTAAGAGCTCTGTGGGATGTTGTGTAGGAGCTTGGAAGAGAATGTTGAGAACAGTGCAGAAGATGGAGGCCTGGCTTGTGGAATTTCAGAGGGAAGATTAAAGACTCTTATCAGGGCTGTTGCTATTTTGATTGTGAAGATTCTGTGGTTTTGGTTAGCTGG
>BDUI01007331.1:42241-56130 GCA_002335545.1 Apodemus speciosus
AGATCCAGCTGTGGGCATTTTCTCAATTAGTGATCAGTGGGGAGGGCCCATTGTGGGTGGTGCCATCCCTGGGCTGGTAGTCTTGGGTTCTATAAGAGAGCAAGCTGAGCAAGCCAGGGGAAGCAAGCCAGTAAGAAACATCCCTCCACGGCCTCTGCATCAGGTCCTGTTTCCTGACCTGCTTGAGTTCCAGTCCTGACTTCCTTTGGTGATGAACAGCAGTGTGGAAGTGTAAGCTGAATAAACCCTTTCCTCCCCAACTTGCTTCTTGGTCATGATGTTTGTGCAGGAATAGAAACCCTGATGAAGACACACAGCAAGCACTTTACCAAGTGAGCCTCCATGTAAGGGTCTCATAAAATATTAGCTGGAGCTCTCGGCAAGCCTCACAGAGTTATACATTAGGAAGATAGAGCTTTAAGCAATTGTCTTGCATCTTTTACAAGGTTACATTAAATGGGGCTGAGACTTTCCTTGGAAAATTGGTAAAGCTGTGTAAACTGGCTTGGTCTTGAGTGTTGACGTGGTAACTCCTGAGCACAGTGGCTTAGAGCATAGACTGTAAGCGTAGGGCGGGGGTGGGGGTTGGCATCTGAAGCCCACTGCTGCACTGACTGAGGAGTTGGAGGCTCTGTCTAGGATAGGGAAAGCCTGACATATGGCTCATGGTATTTGAGTGTTAGAATCGTTCATGAGCTAGAGGGGCCAGACCTGAGCCAGGGGTGCACACTTGTAGTTAGCGATCACAGTTGAAGACGCTGCCCTTCCCTTGTTTTTCAGAGATGGAAGAGCTGGCAGAACATGGTGTGTTTCTTCCCCCTAATATGCAAGGGCTGACTGATGAGCAGATTGAAGAGCTGAAACTGAAGGATGAGTGGGGGGAGAAGTGTGTGCCCAGCGGGGGATCCGTTTTCACGAAGGACGACATTGGACGGAGGAACGGGCAAGGTAACCGTGTCTCTTTCCTGCCTTTGCACCTGTCCATCACAGCAGACCTGAAGGCAGGGCTTTAGGTTAAGAGATATGGGCCAGCAGGGCGGCTCTGCAGTCAAGAGTGCTTGTAGAGAAACCTGATGACTTGAGTCTGGCCCCTGGATTCCATGGTGGATGGAGAGAGCTCACTCCCCACAGTTCACACGTGCACACCCACACTCACCAATGCAATTGCATCATTTCTCCGAAGGCTTAGGAAACGGTGAGCTGTGAAATGCCTGTGCTAAAACTAAAATGCCAGCGCAGGGTGGCCCGAGGGGAGGACCCTGCTCTGTCTGCTCGCTCCTACTGAAGTGCCCTAGTTGTCAGATAAACAGGCCATTTAAATTTGCCATTTCTGTAGGTCAGAAATGGATGGGGGCCGTGCCATTCTCCCTAGACATGGGGACTCTGTCTCCACTGTGCTTAGTTTTAAGCTTGGAAGTTATGATTTGGTGCTCTATGCCACATTTGGATAGTTGTCAGGTGAAGTAAAGTTTGGTGGGTCAAGAGGGCACACAAGTAATCTTAGTACTCAGGAGCTTAGGACTAAAGATTGGGACAGCCTGTGTACGCAGGGCAACCCTAACTCAAACATGCATGCATGCACAAAGTTTTACTGGCACGCAGCCAGCCAGTCACTGCCCATGTCTGCTTTTGAGACCCTGACAGAGATGAGTTGCAGCTTTGTAGCTTGAGAGGCCTAAAGTCCTTTTAGCATCTGCTTGTTTTGCTGGCCCTATTCCCTCAGGGACTTCCCGGGCCTGTTCCAAACAGCATGGAAGACACTGCAGGCCTCACCCCTTGCTGTGGGATCTCCACCTGGGTTCCCAGTCTCTTTAAGTCTCTGTGTTAAATCCAGACCGGAACACCCACATCTCCACTCCCGGCTCAGGCAGGCCAGTTTGAGAACATCGGGAGTTTTTAAAAGAGGCTGTGCTTGACAACTGTCCTTTTTTATTTTTATAGCTCCAAATGAGAAAATGAAGCAGGTTTTAAAGAAGACAATAGAAGAAGCCAAAGCAATAGTGTCCAAGGTCAGCTTCTGCCTTTGAAGTGGCCGATCTTGAGGGTGGGTTGCAGTTAGCTGTCAGCCGGTGGTGGCGTCGGTCCCCGCACCTCTCTTCCCCACCTCTTCGTTGCCTTTGCGTCTGCTTTTTTCTTTCCTTTCTCTGCCTTCCCCTCCTCCATGACAGTTACCCAGCCTGCCGGGTTCTGTTGTCTTGTGTGAATGTGTGCAGCATGCGACCTGACCTGAGGTTCCTGTGTTTTGAAGAACTTAGAAAGCCCAGCTGGGGCACTTCTAACAGAGCTGTAGATACAGACAGGGCTGACAGACTTACTACACAGCAGTGGGAATCATGTCAGCATTTATATAAAACCTCTGTCACAAAAGGAAAACAGTACCGTCGAAGGGCAGATAATGTGCCCCTGGATGAAGAGAAATCAGGGATATTTAAGCCCTTGGGGGCTGGAGAGCCAGCTAGGTGGATAAGGCACTTGCTGCGTGCTTGATAACTAAGTTCCAAAGTCCAGGTTGATTTCAGGCGGGACCTCGCGGTAGTAAGAGAACCACACATTGTCCTCTTATGCCACCCCCAACGTGGGCTATATAGCACACACACACACAAATATCTCTTTGGTATTTTCACTTGTCACATTTATCTGTTGGGCGACAGTCATTGCCACCCACATGAGCTTGTCTTGGCATAACTCGGTCCTCCCACAAAACGTACTTCTAAACATTCTCCAAGCTCTTAGCCAATCTATTTTTTCAATTTCTTATATTTGAGACTCTTCCTATGTAGCCTCAGCCAGCCTAATAACACTCAGCTATGTAGGCCAAACACAGCAGTCCTCCTGCCTCAGGCTTACAGGCATGCACCCCCATGCCCCATCTTTGAGGATCTCTTGAAAAGCAGCCTGCTGAGTGTGAAGTCTCTTGAGTCTCACCAGAGCCTCAACCCCTCTGTTTACAAGACACGTTTGACCAGAGCCTGTGTCCTAGCAGGATCTTTCTTATCCTTCACCCCCGCTGGGAAAGTCAGGATTCTAGAGCAGAGCTCCCGCTCTCCTCACTGCTCTCCTCACCCTCCGCTCTGCATTCTCTACCTCAGAAGAGGCCCCCTGTAGGTTCCTGTTGACATAACCACAGTGTCAGCCACACAGCTCATAGACTCTAATCCTGCGTCACCCTCCGCTTCCTTCCCTGTGTCGTCCACGTGCCTGCAGCTGGTCCCAGACCATCCTCCTGACATGCCTCCTCAGTCCCACGCCTCCCCCCCCCCCCCCCCCCCCCATGCTGTTTAAAGCCTCCTCAGTATCAGTTCAGGTCTACCCCTAGGGACCAGTCAGCTTGGACCCCATGAGTTCACAGCCACACCCTCGATGACACCCCCCACATTCGGTTCAGACCCCCGGCTAGAGAGCACCAGTGTCACCTCAGCATTGCTAGGCAGGGACTATGTCCAGTGACCACCGTGGCTCAAGCTGTTGATGCAGACTCGGGTATAATGAAAAGAAACTTCCTGTGGGCCAGGGGAAGCCGGGGTTACGCACAGGGTGCAGAGGTGAGAACCCCCAGGCAGCCTGCACTCCACATGAAGATCTGTCTCATCAGATGGTGGGCCTGCAGAGATGGCCGCGTTGAAAGCACTTGCTGCTTAGAGCTCCCACGTGGCTGCTCGTAGTAGACTTCAACGCCAGTTCAGAGGATCCAGGGATCTCCTGCGCAAGCTCCAGACATACACATGGTGCATAGACATGCATGTAGGCAAAGTGCCACAGACAGGAGAGAAATGCATCCCAGCACCCAGCGATCCCAAGAAACTGGGGCAAACCTTAGTTGGAGTCTTTGCAAATACCTCCCTCTGTTCTCTTGAGCGCCTCTGGCTGATGCCCCTCTAACTCAGTCCATACCATGCTCACTGCAAGACAAGCTCCAGTCTCATCACCCCACCTTGGACATTGTCACCCTGTGCCTGACACGCTGAGGCTCTGGCTGCCCCTTCCTCTCCTGCCCACCCAGGGCTGTTCCTGTCCTGAAGCTGCCTCCCTCCACCTCTTCACTGCCTCCTCCCAACTATCTGCCCTGAGCACTGCAGGCATCCTCCCTGGTGCCACTCACGGTCTGGCCTGGGCCACGGTGGCCTCAGCTCAGCCCCGAAGTGGACGGTAGTCGCCCAAAAAGCAGCAGCTCTCTGGTTCCTTCCGTGGCTGTGCCTCCAAGGCCCTAGGGGAGCCTGCCGGGGGTSGGGGGGAGGTGGTTATTTGATTGATAGTGATGCTGATCCATTTTCAGAAACAAGTGGAAGCTGGAGTCTTCGTTACCATGGAGATGGTGAGCGACGCCTTGGCCCAGCTCCGCGGGGCAGTGATGATTGTTTATCCCATGGGGCTGCCACCGTACGATCCTATCCGGATGGAATTTGAAAATAAAGAGGATCTGTCGGGAACTCAGGTGTGTGAGGCAGTGTGGGGAGAGCCGGAGAAGCCTGTCCTCTGCCCAGGGCCTGCAGCCGGCTCTGGGTGCTGGGGTAGGGTGCGAATGGCTTTGTCCGACTGACCACAGGCAGCACTGGAAGTCATCCAGGAGTCGGAGGCACAGCTGTGGTGGGCCGCCAAGGAGCTGAGAAGGACAAAGCAGCTTTCCGACTATGTGGGGAAAAACGAGAAAACCAARATCATCGTCAAGATCCAGCAGGTGAGCGCCTCTGCCTCACGCGTCAGCGGTGCATGTCCTCTGACCCCGCGTGGACCTGACTCTGAGACCTTACCCTGTTAGCCCTAGTTTAAAGTAGGAATTTCCTGTCTATGTTGTTTCAACCTAAAAAGGAGGTCCACATGCAGCCATGTCCTCATGACAGCGCGGCCCACCTGGGTTATGAGGCGCTTCCGGCTGCTGCTGTGTGTGCAGAAAAGGGTGGGAGGCGAGGAGCCTTTCGGCCGCGGTGTCCAGGGCATGCTCCTGAGCCACTGCGGGGTAATTTGGGGAACAAGGCCTGGAGATTTCTCTCTCTCTCTTTTTTTTTTTTTTTTGGTTTTTCAAGACAGGATTTCTCTGTGTAACCCTAGCTGTCCTGGAACTCACTCTGTAGACCAGGCTGGCCTCCCAAGTGCTGGGATTACAGGCGTGCGCCACCACTGCTCGGCTGATTTCTGTCTCCTAAGTTATGGCTCCAAGTACCATCCTGTCTGCACTGGACCGTGATAGAGACGGTATCCACTACAAGTCCAGGCCCAGCAGTGCTCATGCCCGACCCCTCCGGGGCTTAGCAGCCTGCCATCTTAGCTGTTAGCAGAGGCAGCTAGAGAACAATCCTGTTACTCTCCGATGTCCCTGAAGGCGAAGGTCTCAGCCCCCGTTGACTGTGCCTTTGCCTCTGCAGAGAGGGCAGGGYGCACCGGCCCGGGAGCCCRTCATCAGCAGTGAGGAGCACAAGCAGCTGATGCTGTTTTACCACAGAAGGCAGGAGGAGCTCAAGGTAACCCCTGGGCAGCAGGGGTGGCAGCAGAGCTGGGCCCCTCACCCGTAGGTGGGGCCCCTGGCAAGGGTGTGGTGGGGCAGCAGGAAGTGACCCGGGTTAGCTCCTCAGTCTATACGAGCTACTTCCCGAAGTGCCTCCCTGAGTAAGGCGTGTTCATTTCCAGAAACTGGAAGAGAATGACGACGACTCCTGTCTGAACTCCCCGTGGGCTGACAATACAGCTTTGAAAAGACATTTTCATGGGGTAAAAGACATAAAGTGGCGGCCCAGGTGAAGCCAGCACTCGACTTCAGAACCACAGCCCACCATCCTTGGGCAAAATAATCATAATCCTATAAGATACTGTCAAAGGTGTGAGCATTTCTACCTTACTGGTTTTCCTTTAGTTTGAATTTTTGAAATAAGTCATTCACAGTTTTAGAACTTAATAAATGCATATTCAAAAGAAAATGTGTGAATTATTCTCATTTTAGGACAAGTTGTCACATCTAAGGACTTCCTTGTTGGTGCACCATAGTTCACAGAGTCATCAGAGCCATGTCTTTCCTATTCCCTTATCTTGTGTGTGCTTGTGTTGGAGAGGATCAGAGTTTCCTCTAGCAAGATAGCGGATGTGGACCCAGACTGTCACCTGACCGTCAGGCCACTAGAGGCCGCTAGCTGCAGGCTTGTCATTCCCATGTGAAGGGGTTGGCTTCTGCGGCTGCTTTAGGCGCGGACACTAGGGCAGGCCTGTGTGTCGACCACCCCTACGTGGGGGTTACATTCCAAATGTCCTGCATGTCAGATATTTACGTTAAGATTCATGACAGCAAAATTACAGTTATGAAGTGGCAACGAAATAATGTTATGGTTGGGGGTCACACCAACATGAGGAACTGCATGAAAGGGTCACAGCAGTAGGAAGGGTGAGAGCAACTGCACTAGGGTGACCCACTGGCAGACCTGACTGTGCCAGCCCCCGAGGGTAAGCCTGGCTCCCTGTTGGTGCCCCCTGGCCTCACCCGCCAGGGGGAGAGGCCAGCTGGGCTAACCTGGGGTCTTGACTCCTCGGTTTACCTTTCAAGTCTCCTTCGCTAAAACAGGCTGGGAAAAGGAATTGTGGTCCCGGGACAGAGCGGCACGCCTGGGGATGGCCACACCAGCTCCAGGCCCAGCCTCCCGCTGTCCCTGTGCTGTGGGCTACACCATCAGGCTGACAACAGCTTTGTGAGGCTGTGTTTGGCTCAGTGACCACCCGCAGGACATACTGGGGCACTGGGCCTTTTCAAAGTCACTCTTCCCCCTAAGCCACTGTAACCCCCAACACCTGGATTTGGCCAACAAATGAGGTACGCCCTAGGCTGCTCCCTGCAGCCCAAGTGTCCCAGAGACACACTTACCCTTGACCTTGGCCTCCAGGATGCTGGCTCAGTTAAGAGGAAATCCTTGATGCTCCCTGTAAGGGAAAGGAAGCATGGTACTGTTCCCTGCTCTGCACTTCCCGTCCCACCGCCCCTCCCACTCACTGCCCCTCCCACCTGAGCGCCCAAGGCCGCCACCACAGCCTTGAAAGGAGGTGCAGGAGAAGGGAGCTGGCCAGGACCGTCCCACCTGCTGGAAAGCAGCCTTTCCACAGAGCCAGCATCCACATCTGTGATGAGAGCAAGCCCTGTCTGGCTTCATCCTCAGAAGTCAACCTAGCTAGATGTCCCTGTCCCCACTTGGAGAGAGACTTGGGCATCTGGGAAAAGCCATGGAGCTGAGCCCCACACCTTAGTCTCCCGGATGCTTTGGCCTCCCAAGCAACTTGACCAAGCTACTTAGAGGGGGCCCCTAAAAGGCCCCTTCCCAAAGYCGGATATAGCTGGCCACACTTTGCAGTTCTGCTGTTTTGATTGATCAAATTTTGAAAAAAACAAAATTTGCATCTATTATTCCTCCTTACTTCAATTATAATTTTTAATTTTTTCCTTGGAATGTTTTCGCCTCGGATGGCATTTGTTCCTAGAGCCTCTAGTTGTATCTGGGGATCCTGCCTCTGCCCGTGCACAGTTTATGTGTAGACGATTCATGCTCAGAATTACATGGGGGATTGAGTCAAGGCGTGTGATCTCAGAAGTTTTAGAAACTACGTGAATTAGGAACTGGCATCAATGCCACCAGACGTGGGTGCTGCCCGTGGCCTCACAGTGACACTTGCTTCACGGAAGCAGCAGGACTCACCATCCGGCCTCACTTCTCATTCGGAGGGGGTTGGGGGGTCGTCCATACAACGCACAACCCTCGCATCCTGCGCTTCAAACCCGCTGAGAGCCAAATGCTCAGGGACTGCGGTCCTCCATAGCAATCCACTGGCAGATGGCCACACTGTGGTGACCTGCCTAGTGAGTCACCTGGGTCACACGGCTACTGAGTCTCCGAGACACTCTCAGCAGACCGCCACCGAATAGGAAGTCTTGTGTTTCTTTTTGGCTTGGGACATCTTTGGGTTCTGAAGTAGCCGACATCTGCACCAGCCAGCTGTGGCTCTGTCTTTTGACGCAATTTGAATATTTCTGTGACTAAGAATGCTAGTGCCGGGCGTGGTGGCACACACCTGTAATCCCAGCACTTGGGAGGCAGAGGCAGGCGGATTTCTGAGTTCGAGGCCAGCCTGGTCTACAGAATAAGTTTCAGGACAGCCAGGGCTACACAGAGAAACCCTGACTCAAAAAAAAAAAAAAAAAAAAGAATGCTAGTAATAAATTTTGATACCACTCAAACTCCTTTAAGCCATCCAACTGCCAGTACCTAGCCAGACTCCTGTCATAGGACCACCTTGTCCCTTGGTCACTCTGCTGCAGCGAATGAGCCATCCAGCTTACAGTTGACTGCCACTTGCTCGGGGTACTGTAACAGTGAGTCTCAGCCTTGTGACTCCGTATCCAGAACCTCGCGGGCATCCCTTTCAGAGAGGGTGGGACTGGATTCCAGACTCCCTCTCCATGTGGCTGAAGGCTTGGGGAGAATTATTCTCAGTGCTCGTGTCTAGTAGCTCACAGTCCCCTGGGACTCCAATTCCAGGGAGTTCTGACCCTGACACCTCTGGTCTGCAWGGCACYTACACATRTGTACCGTACACACACACACACACACACACACACACACACACACACACACACGGGGGGGGGGRATTTAAAATTGTCAAAGTATTTGAAATGGGTTCTCCCTCTCTTCTAATTTCTAATACCTGGAGTACATATGTAAAAGCACAAACTCCAGCAGTCATCGTGGGCTCAGAGCTACCCTGGGTGACAAACAAAGCCATATGTTATAGAGCAAGAGGAGAGGAGCCTGGGTGGCAGCACCATGAGCCACCACACGTAGGGCCACCGTACCCGGAATAGCAGGCGGCCTGTCTCCCTCTCACCATGCTGTATCCATCCCGGAAGTGCCTGGCAAGACCACAGAGAGAAACCGGATTGGGACAGAGAGAGTCGTGTAGGGTTCTAGTAAACAAAGGTGTGATGTTGCGGTGTGTTGTGCTCAAGCATTGAAAGACGAAAGAGGGATGCTTCAAGTCCTGCTCTCACAAAAACTGGGCCCTCTCCACAGAATGCACCGCACGGTCAGCCGGACTACTGGGGCTGCCCACCCCAGGAGCAGCCTTTCATTTGGCAGTTCTGATGCAGTAAGTCGTTACTCCAAGCACAGCCTGAGCATTCACACCACGAGAAGAGACTGTCTTAATTTCTTTTTCTCAAATGTGATAAAATACTCTTATCGCAACTTAAGGGAGAAAGAGCTTATTGTAGTTCAGTTTCACCATGTGGGAAGGTCAAGGCGGTGGGAGCTTTAGCGGCTGGTCACATAGTGTCTACAACGAGAAAGAGAGAGCAGTCGATGCAGACACACTACTGCTCAACTGGCTTTCTCTGATTTAAATGGCCCAGGATCCCTGCGTAGGAAATGGTGCCGCCCTCAGTGGATGGATCTTCCTGMCTTAACTTACACAATCCAGATAACCCCCCAGGGACATCCTCAGGGGCCCACCTTTCAGGTGGTTTTAGATTGTGTCACACTGACAACACTAACCATCACAGACCAGGATTGTGGCTCAGAAGTAAGCACTTGGCCAGCCCATGCAATGGCCCGAAGCTGGGAAAAAACTAAGACAAAGGAATAGTATCCAAAATAAATAAAYGTTTCAAATGCAACAATAAGAAACTGCTCAAATAAAAAAAAATTGATCCAAGGAGTTATTCAGGTAGAATATTCATTGGATGACTAGCAGAGTAGTTTACTAAGCTGGCTCTCATCCCCATTTCTCAAGGACCTTGATAGGATGAAGAGCCTAGGAGAGGAAGAGAGCCCTGTTCGTGGGGCTGTGGAAAAATCTCCTTTGAGAGGAGCAGATGGTGCTGTCTCCATGACAATGATAAGGGCCAGAATTTGAAAGTGTTGATGGATCCCTCTCACAGGAGAGTGCCCTGCATGACATCCAGACACCTCCGAGACTGGAAGCCTGGGGCCTGACAGCTGACAGCTGAGCTGACAGCAGCAGTGACAGAACACCCTTGTACTGAGTAGACAATGAAGGCTGGAGCCTACAGTCTGGTCCCCGTGGGCTGTCTCAGGAAGAGCCACCGTGTGATAAGGTACATGGAATGGATCTTTCCAGAGCCCATGGTAGACAGCCATCCTGGCGGGGTCTAGCGAGCCAGGAGGCCCCACCAGCACATTCGTCTTGATCTCATAGGGTCACATTCCTAGAACAGCAAACACGCCAGCTGTCCAAATGCAAAAAAGGGCATTGTCCTGGCTGACAAGGTGCATCTCACATCCCACACTTGACTTTCAAGACCTTGAATGAGTTTTGCTGAAATAAATGTTCACCTTTGGGTTTGGTCCAAGTGTGAGAGGCTCTTGGTCCCAACAGTCTTTTCCTTTCTTTCTTTTAAAAGAATATTAAAAGTGACTGAAAAGAGGGATTTAGAATGAATGGCATTATTCACCATGTCTTATAAAAATGAAGGGGTAAATGCTCTAATATTTCTTAGGGAAATGGATTTAAGGAAAATGAGATTTAGAGCCCAGAGATGTTTATTGCAATGTGACAGCAATGTCCTTGTGGGTCTTACTGTTCAAGCCTGAGCAGGCAGAACGAGGTAAGGATTGGGGTGGCTAACCCCCACCCCACCCCACCCCCAGCACTCCCAGGACTAGTCCCCAGTGTCAGCACTTGAGAGTCTGGGTTGCAGAAAAGACCCTTGCCCCCGTGAACCATGACAATCAATCACCCTAGTGGGGTGATGATAGCAGTAATAAATGCTCCCCAAATCCCACCCAAACCAGCCATGCAGAGGACTACATTTCCTAATAACTGTCTTCACATGGTGCCTGCATCAGGCCCTGGGTCAAGTACCAACTACAGGTGTCTTAGGGTTTCCATTCCTGCACAAACATCGTAAACAAGAAGCAAGTTGGGGAGGAAAGGGTTTATTCAGCTTACACTTCCACATTGCTGTTCATCACCAAAGGAAGTCAGGACTGGAACTCAAGCGGGTCAGGAAGCAGGAGCTGATGCGGAGACCATGGGGGGGGGGATGTTTCTTAGTGGCTTGCTTCCCCTGGCTTGCTCAGAATCCAAGACCACTAGCCCAGGGCTGGCACCACCTACAAGATGCTAGGCCCGACCCCACTTGATCACTAACTGAGAAAATTCCCCACAGCTGGATCTCATGGAGGCATTTCCCCAAGGGAAGTTCCTTTCTCTGTGATAACGCCAGCCCGTGTCAAGCTAACACACAAAACCAGCCAACAGGGATGTGATTGGGCTCGGGAGACAAGAGAGGGCAATTCTAAGACTGGCACCTTCAGAGCCAAGACAGATACAGTCAACTCAAGATTGAGCTGTGCGGGCCAAGGCAGTTCCAGACAGCAGCAGCCACTCGTCCAAYGGAAGCACTCACAACCTTGCCTTGCCTCGTTTCTCAACTCTTTGGCTGTGGATGTGACTGGATGTTTCAAGTTTCTGTCACTCCACTTTCCTGCTGTGTGAGGGTAGTAGGGTTGTGAGCTAACCCATTTCTCCTTTAAGTTGTTGGGTTTTGATTGTTTTGTTTTGTTTTTTAAATTACAACAACATAAATGAAACCAAAGCATCTTCTAAGGTCAGATCCCAGATGGAAAAGAATCAGGGGCAGGAGGAGCCCATCCCCCCACTGCTCCCCTTTCCCCATTAGCCCACTGGTAAACAGAGTCTACCCACGGTCAGCTCACACACCCTGGGCTGCTGCTCTGCCCCTGTCCTCCCATGGCCACTAATGGAGGATCTCACTTCTCAGTGACAGCTCACCTTCCAGTGCGTGCACGCCACGGTGACCAGTCTCTTCCCTGTCACCTTCAGTGACTTCAGAGTCACTGTCCATTTATGTGCAGCTCCAGCCAAATCTTCCAGGACCCTGAAGCTGAGACAGAGACCTCTGTCAACTCCCATCAATCTTGCTGGGCAGATAGTGACGCCTCGTACCTGTGGAGCACAGAGCGCCTGTCAGTGCCAGCCTTGCTTACCTCACGGAGTCTCATTCTCATCCAAAGAGAAGGCCAGGGGAACTCACTTCCTCTCTCCTGCAACAGCAGGGGCTCAGAGGCTCCAATGGAGGGAACAGTCTCTGGAGGAGCCACTTGGGACAGAAGAGCATCTCTTATGGTAATGGTCCCAGTGAGGGAGCAAAGAGGCGGGAGAGGGAGGCAAGGGGGGAAGACCTCTAAGATGCTGCTTTGGGACGAACACCCCACTGCTGGATAGGCCCGTATCATAAGAAACTGGTACTGGGCTCCTGGAAGCCTGCCCAGGCACTGTTGAAGGGCATCCCATGGCTAATCCTGAAGATGTGAATCCACAGGACCCCAAACATTCACATCATCTTTGTATATGAAGTGACGTCTAACTACATTACCCAATTGTCTTCCAGGCTCCAGCTGCCTGWACTCCTCTGCTGCTGCTGTTCTTGGTGGTCATCCCATGGCACTGGCATCTCCAAAACACTGCTGTCTTCCCCTGTAACTAGGCTTCACCAATAGCCTCTCATAGGCTCTCTTCATGGTGCCAAGCCTCAACTCCTTTGCATGACCCCTTCAGTCCTGGGCCATCAATTGCAACTGAGGCTGCACCTTCACCAATGGCCTTCCACGGCCTCTCACAGTGCCGAGCCTCAGCTGTTCTTCATGACCCCATCGTGCCTTCAAACCAGTACCACCTGGGTGACTCTTACATAGTACCAAGTCCAGCCACAGCACGAGGTACAACCTTGGCTATCTCTGGAACACAGCCTCCGTGTGCTCTCAGAAGATTTTACCTCAGTGATGCTAGTCTCTTCTTAATCACGCTAATTTCTTAGCTCTAGCTAACCAGCATCAATAGTCCCAATAATGCAAAGGTCTCAATTTAGTAGTTCTGGTATCTTGTTAATCAAAGCTGATTCTTCAGTCCCACAGAACCACAGAATCTTCACAATCAAAACAGCAATGGCCCTGATAAGAGTTTTTAACTTTCCCACTGAAATTTCACAAGCCAGGCCTCCATCTTCTGCACTGTTTTCAACATTCTCTTAAAAGCTCCTACACAACATCCCACAGAGCTCCCAACATCCTAATGGCTCTTCTAGATCAAAGTTCCAAAGTCCTTCCACAGTCCTCCCCAAAACATGGTCAGGCTGTCACAGGAATACCCCACTATGCTGGTACTGATTGTCTTGGTCAGGGTTTCTATCCCTGCACAAACATCATGACCAAGAAGCAAGTTGGGGAGGAAAGGGTTTATTCAGCTTACAGTTCTACATTGCTGTTCATCATTAAAGGAAGTCAGGACTGGAACTCAAGCAGGTCATGAGGGGTTGTTCCTTACTGGCTTGCTTCCCCTGGCTTGCTCAGCTTGCTTTCTTATACAACCCAAGACTACAGGCCCAGGGATGGCGCCACCCACAAGGGGCTGGGCCCTCCCTGATTGATCACTAATTGAGAAAATGCCTTACAGCTGGATCTCATGGAGGCCTTTTCTCACCTGAAGTCCCTTTCTCTGTGATAACTCCAGCTTSTGTCAAGTTGACACACAAAACCAGCCAGTACAGTGTCCAGTGTTGAAGAGACCTGGGCAGAGGCAGCACATGGCCTCCTCCAAGGGCCAGCTGAGGCTTGGCCAGGGGAAGTCTGGGAACAGAAAATCAAACCCTCAGAGATGACATAACGTGATGCTTGGAGAAGCTCTGCTCTCTCCTCAGGCATGTCCTGGAAGCCAGTGTATTGTCTTTCCTGTGTTCTCTCTTGATGTGACTCCATGAACTGGACTGTTTTTAAAACCAAAAACCCAAACGTTTGATCTACCAATAAAGACACAGGAGCCAGACGCTGTGGTGGTAGCTCAGAGAAGCAGAGAAGGCACCCAGCTGAACCACCTGCTCCACCGAC
>BDUI01007333.1:54921-78920 GCA_002335545.1 Apodemus speciosus
CATCACATCTGAGTTCCAGCTTGAAATGAGGTGGGACCTCTCCCTTCTCTCCGGGAAAGAGAAGCTAGTCTGATGTGATAGGTTATTTATAACCTGCATCTTAATTTGATTCCTGGGATCTAATCAACTCTTACTAACACCCGTCCTCAGTAGCTGGGAGACACGTCCCAAATAAACTGAGTGCAGTTCAGCCAACATCTGTTTAGGGTAACCAATGCCAGATTCCAGGCTACCACAAAACCAGACMCAGATCTTGACCCCGTCACTTGGCTGGCTGAGTGGACAGAGCAGCACTGGTCCACACAACGTTGGGGCAGTTTCCAGCAGAACTTTATCCACATTGCTGGGAACAGAGCTCCAGGCACTTGGGGGAATCCGGGTCCTTTTGCTGACCCCTCAGACTAAAGGGAAGGTAGGCAGTGGTGGCTCTCTGAGGAACCAAGGTGACAGTCCTGAAGCAGAAACCTCAGAGTCCCACGCCTGGCCCAGGGGCTGTTGACACGCGGTGCTTCCCCTCAACATCTGGGGGATGTAGAAGGCTACCCTGACTCACAAAAGGAGAGCACATGACTTGAGTGAGGCGCAAATGGGTCGAAAGGGGCAGCTTCACATTCAGTGGCTTCAAGGCCCCCTCAGGAAAATAAGGATGTTTCTCCCACCCCTCTAATGGGACTGACTCAGAGGCTTTGGCTCCCCAATTTGCAAGTCACCTTGAGACACCTCAGGAAGGAAAGCTCTTACTCCCAGTGGCTGGGCCCCTATGTCATCCGCCCACATTCAGTGGGTTCTCTGCTGACGTCAGCCGCCCTTCTCCCATACCACAGGCCTCAGCCCGGGACCCTGAGAAAGTCGCCCTTCCCTGTCCACAGCTAGCCTACAAGAGACCCAGGGAAACTACAGTCCAGGGTCTGGAGATGCCCTATTTCCTGAATGCATTACATTTCCTACCTTCATCTCCCATCCATCTTTCCATCTGTAATTTCTGCCTTTTCTGTGTAAATCAGTTGTCCAAGGTGTCAGGGTTTCATCCAGACCCTCAGTTGTGTTAAGATCACTGACTTTGGGCTCTATGAAGCAGATCAGAGGGTGGCAACTGGATTGGGGGAGGGGAGTCTTGTTAACCCAGACCTTTGCTGTCTAAAATTATTTCTCACATACCCAGGAAGTTCTATTCTCAGAAATGCTTTAACCAATTTCTTTGCATTTTTATTCCTGAAGACTTTAAAAAAATGCATATATTCCTGGAAGAGGGAACCGTCCTCTTTGGCCATCTAGTTTTCACGCCGCACCTATGCACGACATTTATTGCAACAAGCTGGATGCCTTTCGTACAGACCACGGAGGGTTGGGGAGAAGGGAGTCTCTCACAGACCTTAGCCCACAACCGGACTCGGACCAGCCCCGCGCCTGCCTGCCTGCCTGCCGCAGTTCTCACGAAAGTAAATCTGAAATAGCCAAATATGGAAAGTCAGCAGACAGAGTGGAGAGGCTGAGAAAGAAAGAAGCCAACCAGAGTGGCCCAGAGGGACCCGCAACTAAAATCCTCAGAACTGTCCTCAGAACTGTCAGACCTTGTAGTTGGGTGGCAAGGGGGTCAAGCAGTGGTGTGAGAACTGTCCCCGCCCAACCTGCGGTGGGTGCTCACCTCTGGGCGCCTAGGTCTGCTGAAATCTGGAACTCACCTTCTGCAGAGTCGGGTGCTGTTTCCAAACGAGTACGCGCTATACCACCGGTGCAGGTTTGAGTCCCTGGCATTAAGCTCACGTTAATGGGCTGTGCTCACAAGTCTTGCAAAAGTGCCTGGACCCGGCGCGGTTGTCCCGCGTCGCCTCGGTCCGTCCGCTACCACACACGCCTCCGGCCCACCGGCCGGAGCTGCTTTCGGTTTCTGAGGAGCCGGGACGGTCAGGTCACCCGGCCTTTGCCAGTTGCGGGGCACGCGRAGCTCCGCTGTCGCCCTACCGCAGCCGGAGCTAGGCTGCTTCGCCTCAGCAGCTGGCTAGGCCAGCTCCGGCGGCGAGCTCAGGGAGGGGCGGTGTTGATGATGGAGGCGTGGTCAGGGCGCCCAAGGGGCGGGGTGTGAGGCTTCTAGAGTGGCGGCTAGGAACTTATCGGAGCTGGGCGAAGTATTCTCCTAGATGCTGGGAATCACCCAGACCCTAGAAGCCTAGGCTTCTCTTTCTAGAAACATTAGTGTCTTATGTGCCTTTGAGTTGTATATGTTTTGCTCTTCAATCAGCTCCTTCCAACCCCCTAAACCTATAATATTCTCGAGTAGACACGTTTGCTCAAGATCGGAAGTCTGGCTCAAGTCACTTCTTCCCTGAACTTGCTGCAGAGCAGTACAAATCCGCCAGCCCTCGTCCTGCTGCTAGCATAACGTTGGCAGTCTCTCTGCCTGTTCTGTTGTCAAAAGCTCTCCAGACACTTCTCCTGGTCTTCAGAGCCACCTGGTGGAGCGTGCCTGAACTACGAGAGCTCTGTCTGAGGTCTAGAGGTGAACTGAGTRGACCTACCCAAAGCTAGAGCTTGAATTCTTGCCTCCCAACTCCTAAACACTGGGCTGTTACAATGTATTCGCTCTACAGGTTCACAATAATTGCAGTCTAGATGAACCAAGTGAGCTAGCGTCTTAAATCTAGCCTCTTCCAAGTCAGACAAATGCAGAAAATGCTCAGCTGTCTTGAGCACCAAATGTCCATCACGAAGAGAAGAGAGTACTAGGGACCTTGCAGTGGACACAGGTGAGTGTTGGGGCTGGGCAGCAGCTGGGAGCAGAGGTGGAACAGTCAACAGGATCCCAACATCCAGGTGCAGCTTTTTGGTTAGCGACATTAAACCCTCCGAGGGGAGATGGCCTGTGGGCATGCTTTGGCACTCTGGACCAGATTACTCTTGTGAGAACTGAAAGAGACTGAGACCAGGTCCTCTCCTCCCTAACCCTCCCCACAGTAGATCTTACTTTCCACATGACTGCAAGGCGACAGGACCCTATGTATTTAGACACCATAGGAAACAGGCAAAGACTGTTTTCCTAGACTGGAAAGACCATGTCTGAAATGAATAATGTAGCTACGGTTCTGAAAGAAGCAATCTGTTCTAAATATGAAACCCAAGGTCTTGGTATGATCCAAAGCTAGGATAGGATAAATTCTTATTGTGTTCCAAATGGTGGCCACCAGACTCCACAGACAGATGTCTAAATGAGGACAGATGGACTTTTTTGATGGGGTTGGGGAGGTATGGCCACGCACATTTAAATTATTTTTATTTTTTTGTCTGTGTACCATGTGTATTCCTGGTGCTTGTGGAGACCTGGAGTCACAGACAGTTGTGAAGCAGCACGTGAATGTTGGGAGTTGAACCCAGGACCTCTGGAAGAACAGTCAGTGTTCTTAGTGTTAACACTGGAGTAGTCAGAAGTGAAGGATGTGTTCCCATCTCCTGGTGTTGATCCCAGAGTCAGTCTTTTGTAGCCCAGGCTGGTTCACATTTGCTATGCAGCTGAGGCTCACTCAAACTCCCTGCCCTCTTCCCCTGTCTCCTGAACACTGTGATTACAGGCACATACCATCATATCCAACTTTCTTCTCTATGTAATCATGTTTTATCCTTCAAGAATGTTTATGTTTTGCTTTGTTTTGCTTTGTTTTGAGACAAGCAAAGATGTCTTTGCAGATGTCATGTCAGGCATGAAGACAGTAAAGACAGGGCCAGATTTGAGCAGTATTTTAATATTTTGAAAATATTCAGTATTAATTTCTATATACTATTTAACAGTAAACTGATTTACTAGTCCTTAAACTAGATTCACTTGTAAAGAGAAGGATGGAACTATACACAAAGTCTTTCTGCAGAAGGAAAGGGCAAACATCTGATTTCTCAGGACACACTCCAGTTGCCTACCACCAGTGGTTTAATTGGCTGGTGATGAAGAGGGAAGGCTGCCACCTGTTGGTGGAGTGCATTAATTTCCCTCAGTCTTCAGAGCGAGACTGGTGAGGSCATGTGTTAGTTAAGGACAAAAAGTATAATTCCAGGGCAGGTAGGCAGAAGATGGACCGGGCAAAAGATGTCCCAGGGCCTGCAGGCGTTATTACGATGAACAAACGTGAGACGGAGACCAGGAAAGATGGAAGAGCAGAGCAGCGTGTGCTAGGAAGAGGGGGGAGCTAGAGCTGTGAAGGCAGTGAGGTGTGAGAGGGCGGAGGTGGATATGGTGGGATGGTGGGATGATGTGCCCACAGCATAGACAGATGCTGATCCCCTGCCCCCAAACACGCTACCAGGCCACGGGATTGCCCTAGCTCTGGGAAATAGCAGAGGCCCAAGATGGCAGATGGTTCACTTTCTGGATTGGACCTCCATGGAGGGACTGCTATGGCCCATGGTGCCATGAAGGCCACGTGTGGTCCTGATGTGGCAGGGGTTGAGTTGAGGCCGTGACCCATGTTACCACCAAATACCATGCATATATCTGTGGTCTATGCTCCGGTCTGAAGCTGTGCTACCCACAAAGGGCGTACTGATCTGAGTGGCCTTTGCTGCCACCTGAGGCCGTAGTGATGTCTGCACCYACGCTGCCTCCAAGGGCCATGTCTGGGTCCATGATCTCGCTGCAGCAGGTGGCCATGTGCATGGTCTTTGCGGTTTCCAGAAACCACGGGGAAGCCCTTGGTCTGAGCTCCAGCTGGCTGTAAAGAGCAAGGAAGTGACTTTGGCAGTGATGATGACTGCAGATGCAGTTGAGAAAGAGGAACACGGAAGGCCTCCGTGATACCCCCTCCTCCTCCCCCCCCCTCCGTAACAGCCTAAAAAGAAAGCCATCGAAGAGAACTCTTCTTTAAAAAACTAAAGATTTATTTATTTTTTTATGCATATGAGCACACTGTAGTTGTCTTCAGACACATCAGAAAAGGCCATCGGATCCCATTACAGATGGTTGTGAGCCACCATGTGGTTGCTGGGAATTGAACTCAGGACCTCTGGAAGAACAGTCGGTAGGTTCTCTTAACCACCGATGCATCTCTCCAGCCCAAGAGAACTCTTTAATACTGTGATAAGCTGAGGTGCAGCTCTCTACGTTTGATGACTTGGTGGGAGTACAGTGGAGAAGGGCTCGGCTTCCCTTGGGGGAGTGGCCACTCGAAGCTCGATCATGCCCCAGTGAGTGTGTGGATGACACAGATGGATTTTTTTTAAATTGGGGGTGTAGGTCACAAGGGCTGTGGAGCAGACATGGAAGACCTGGGAAGTGAGTGTGATCTGGGTGGATGATATAAATATCCCAAAGAATCAATACAAACATTMTTTTGAAACAAACAAACAAACAATAAAATGTACTATCACCTAATGGTAGATGTGGCCAGACAAGGGAGAAAACATCTTTTCCTTGGGCTTCAAATTGCATGTTTAACCTCCTTGGGCTTGAAGTGGCATGATTAACTTCTGTTATAGGATACAGTGGAAAGTCTGCTCATCAGGTGACAGGTATGAAGGTCGGCGGAGCAGCAATCCCCAGCAGAAAGCAAGCCTCCGATTGTGGTATGCATGGAAGACTTGCTGGCTTACCAAGCGTGTAGCGCCAATCCCTGTGAGTTTTCTTCCTGACTAGCTATAGATGATCATTTCCAATCCATCAAAGAAGCTGCCCTCAGCTCTGCCTGTTGGTGGGCCAATTACCACAAAAAGCTAGGCAGAGGGCATCTGTCCCCAAGCTGATAAAATTTGTTTTTAAAGATACTCTTCCAGAGCTGGAGAGATGGTTCAGTGGTTAAGTGCATTGGTTGCCTTTTCTTTTCTTTCTGTCTTTTTCTTTTGTTAAAAAGATTTAATTCTTTTAAAGATTTATTTATTTTATTCACATGAGTACACTGTAGCTGTCTTCAGATACACCAGAAGAGGGCATTGGATCCTATCACAGATGGTTGTGAGTTACCTATGGTTGCTGGGAATCTTAACTCAGGACCTCTGGAAGAGCAGTCAGTGCTCTTAACCCTGAGACATCTCTCCAGCCCCACTGGTTGCTTTTCCAAAGGACCCAGGTTCAATTCCCAGCACCCACAAGGCAGCTTTCAATTGTGTATAGCTCCAATTGCAGGGGAACTGATGCTCCTTTGGGGGCTGCCAGCACTGTATTCACCAGCAGTCCCCAGCAGCAGGCAAATATCCATACACATAAAATGCATTCTCTAAGCCCACATACACAGTAGCTGCAATTCTAGCTTAGAAACCTAAGAAATGCCCATGTCTCGTTTCTTCYGCCTTGCTACTTGCTGATACAGCTGTGGTCCCATCCTCTGAGCTTGTTGCAGGGCACATTGAATCCGAATGCCTGTTCTTTTCACACTTCTTGTGTCTGGTGTCTATGTGAGGAAGCACTTTAATTAGGGGTCTTGTTGTTCTGAATCTAGACTTGCTGTTATTATACRCCTGGGGAAATGTGGATACCCCTGAAGACAGCTCTTCAGTCTCATACCTCATAGTGTGAGAAACGTAAGCTAAATGGACTGTCTTTTCAACTGAAGGGTTAAATAAGACAAAATTCCATTAAAAAATTATAAAAAAGCGTCTTGGTAGAAAGTCAAGTTCCTTCTGTCAGCACCCCATGAAATCAAAATATGTGTTCAGGGTTGTCCCCTCTTCTCAACGCTGAGTCAGCCACACATTTGGGGGCCAACTGACCACGGAGTCAGGAACAAGGTTGCTCAGTCAGTGGTAAGGACCCAACAGGGCCCCCACTAGTTGCACTTGTCTGCTCAATTTGAAAAAAAAAATGCCTTGCTGACACGACATACTTTGGATTATGTAGTCGTTTTCCTGGGATCTTGGACACATTTCTAACAGCACCCACCACCGTCCTTAAAAACATTGTTCACCTAAATCCCTGCCAGAGTCCTAAGATGTCACATCTGGGAAAACCCACCCTTGTTAATGACAGCTTGCAAATACCGTAATGCAACTACCATCTTCCTTCATTGCTTCCTTATTAAGAGTTCAGGGATAGAAGACATGCTGAGGAAGGGGGTGGGGGACAGAGGATGTGACACGGGAACAGTCACAGAAGAGGGGAGTGAAGATCCAAGGAAAGGCAGGGCGGGGGTGGGGGTGGGGGTGGGGGTGGGGTGGAGTTTGCTTGAAAATGCCAACACTTGATATTTTGTATGATAATTAAAAACACAGACGAATGTCTTCCAGGTACCATCATGGTCCTTTAGTAACAGACAGACAAAGGTGTAAGTCTTGGTGGACTGTATGTGTGATGGCTTATCTTAGGTGTCAACTTGACCACATCTGGAATCAGCTAAAACCCAAACAGTTGGGCACACCCATGAAGGCTTTCTCGATTGGGAAGAGGCCTTTTAACATGGGCCACACCTTCTGATGGTACTCCACATAAGACAGAATTTTATATTTTTTCACTTTGTGTGTTGTTAACTCAATTGTAAGCCCACTCTTGACCATAATTTACCTTTGTTTCCATCCATATTACACTGGAATTAAATACTTTTTCGTTAATTTTAACAGTTGTAGCAACAATGTGATTTATTTTTAGTTATGTTATAAAAACACTTTGGTGTAGATCTCTCAAAAAAGATAACTTCAGAATTAACAAAAATGGTCATTAAGAGATTTCTAGGCTTTGCTTTATATATATATATAAAAACCAGTACTTAGAATTTCACAGTGAAGAGGTCCTAAATTCTCATACAGTATGAGGCTATATAAAAATAGAAGACATGGACACCTTTAAATCTTTAATCCTTTAAGCAGCAAGCATATTACTCTTCCAGGCCAAACACTGCTCAAACAAAAAAAGGAAAATAATGACGTGCAAAATATTTACAAAATATGCAAAGCACACAATAAAGACATCTCACTATATACATGTGTCATAGTACTCATGAAACTACGATTTTTCTACTGTGTGCTCTAGTGTTTGTAAATAAAATTGCAACACATCCCTCAGATACAGCACCTAAGCCCATGTCTGGGTCAGACAGATTTTAAATGAACCACAGAGACTGAACATCTGGACAGATGCTGGTGCTGAACAACTTGACCGAYATCTCCTACAGACTGTACTGAAGGTCTACTGACGAGAGACAAGACAATGAAAGCTGTTGTGGTATAATATGCAYGTACACAAGACAAGTGCTTTCGAAAAATGCTCTGGACAGTTTAAGATATATAACCGTCTTCCATGGCTTTTAAAGTAAAAATAAGTATAAATTCTTTAATATTATTTTTTAGATCAGTTGCATTTTATACGGGGCATAAACTATTAAGGTTATCTGATGAGAAAAAAAAGGGGGGCTTTTCTGCAAGCCACCTTCAATTACATCAGAATAGAGGGTCCTTTTGAAGGAAAAGCTGAAAATTAAAATTGACCAATGGGCTGGAGAGCCCATAAAGGGACTGTTTTTCCAGTACTTAGGGAATACATGACCCCTCTGATATGGGCAGCCTGCAGCCCTAGCAATCTGGCCCTTTGCAGCAAGCCATGCTTCCCATATGAAGCCATTCTGTCAAAGCTGTCAATAATGCTGTTGAAACTCTTGTCGTTGTAAAATATTCTTTGTGGGTGCTAATGGTTTTGTGTTGGAATAAAAAGACCTTAAGTCTCTGTTTCTTCATGAAAAACGGGTCTCAGTACTTTAGTTAACGGCACAATTATTGCAATAACACAATGAGTTCTTAAGTTCATCTTGTGATGCTGATGATTTAGCCCTAAATCAAACCATAAGCCCAGGTTGATTGTAAGGATCATACAAATGTATTCAGATGTACAACAGAGATTTATCAAGGAAAAAAAAACACTCTTTGTATCAAACACAGATCCTCTTAGTGGGTATGAACTTTAAGTTCAGAAGATAAACTGCAAATAAATGTTTCCATAACCACCATCTCTACATAACTGACAAAAGATTGTTCTAAATTCCCAACATAGGTAGATACTAGCTAAAAGCAAATAGCATTTAGAAACATCTTTTTTTCAAAATTAATATTTTCAAAGAACTTAAAAAAGTGTTATATCTCACCAGATTTTAAGTCCTTTTTCTGCATGTGAATAATTCCAAACCTCTATTACTGATAGATAACAGGGTCAATGACCTTTAAACAAGGACTTTGCACTAGGACCCCAAACTATGTTAAAGGATTAGCAGGTTCAATACATTCTTTGTGGTTTCATATAATTGCTTTGCAATTGATTTAATTGCTTTCTTTTTAAAGGAATATACTAAAATTCCTTTAGAAAAAAAGCAACATATTTTGAAAAAGGGATATGAAGCTATAATTTCTTAAATATGAACATATCAAAATCTGAAATGCAGGCTATTTATCTTGCACTCCTAACATAGGAAAGTGTTTTTTTAAAAAATTTAAATTAAAGAAAAAAGCAAAAAGATAAACATCCTTAAGGAACTTAAGGAGTTTTTTTTTTTGTTTTTTGTGTTTGTTTTTTTATAATTCCTAAGTCAATATTTTTGTACTAACAGTTTTGAGTATGAAGAGGCAGGAAATAAGAAACCTCAACAAAATAAATACAGTAAAAATGAACAAAAACCCCTTGGTATACAGAATGCTTTTCCTCCCGTGAGATCACAGTAGACACTAGAAAGGAGGCCAACCCGAGGCTTCCTGCTGTGTCACACCACTTACACTTGTCCACCGCCACACTTCCCATGTGCKCACCCACTTAGCTAGACCACCGCCACAGGAAGGACTAGTTTGCCTCGTTTGGATCAGTCAAATGAGCACTCGTACAATGATAGATGAGCCTCTGCCCAGCCTTTGTAATTAGTGCAGTGAAGGCTGTGATTCTGTCTGAATCCCAATGAGTGAAGGTGGCTGCTGACCACCAACGGTGGTCAGCACTGGTCTTGGGTTTAGGCGGGGTGGCATGGAGTTAGCAGGGCGAATGAGCGGTGGTGGAGGCTGATTGAGAGTTGGCCGGGGCTGGATGAACCGAGCCTGCTGCTGGAGGGGAGGAGGTTGTCGGTGAAGAGCAGGGGCGGCAGGCAGGGTTGGACGGAGAAGTGGTGGAGGCTGGTTCAGGGTGGCAGTGGGGACTGTTGGTGTTGGAGTGGTTGCTGGGGCAGGAGGTGATGGACCCAGAGTCCGAGGAGCCTGTGGGGTCTGTGCCTAGAGGGGAGGAAACAAAAATACCTGTGTGAGATTTAAGTCCTAACAAACTTGATACAATATAGTTCGGTCTGTCACAGAAAAACAAAACAAAACAAATAAAACCAAAACCAAAATGAAACAGCAGTGTTTATTGGAAGCACAGGCTTCTTTTATTTTTAACAAAATAAAAAATCAACAACACCCCTCCCCACCCAAAAACAAGAAACAAAAAACCCRACAAGGCTATCAAACAGACATCTTTATTAGTAAACAGCTTAACAGTAGAAATAATACACTTTCGCTCTGCTAGGACCAGAAGCTGGCATGTCCTTATGACTAAGCAGTCAGAGGCGCCTCAGGAGGAAGTGTATTGTCAGCCTTAAGCTCATTCAGCTAGTCCTCACACACCCTCACAGCACACCCCCAGAAGGGTGGCTCCTCAGCTCAGATTAGCTCAAATTCCAGACACAAACACACCTCCTCTTCTTCGTCAGTGCTCTTCCCTGACGGCACATTAGAAGCACTTTTTGTCTCCTCCCCTAAAGCAGAAGTATCAGCATTAGAAGCCTGGGTTCCTTGTTCTGCTTCCCACTCCTGCAATACCTCCTCTAAGTTAAACCGACGCCTGTAGTTTACAAAGAAGTTCTTCACTTGGCCAACAGTCTTGTTGCCAATTACATCTGCAATAGCTTGAAAATCTTTACCATATTTGCGGACACCTGGAAGGCAAAGTAAATAATACACCTGTGAAGGATCAGTAAGGAGAGCTGTGTGTACTATAYATCATGCACACACAAATACCAGCAATGAACAACCTTTCTGATAAACTCTGCTCAGGTCTCAGTTCTGAGACAAAGGCTAAGCTGTCAATCAAGGTCACAGATGAAAACCGTCAATTTTGTCATTTCATCGARCCAGCCACTTGCCTTCCACTGAATAGTCAGAAACTTACCATTTTTTTACATACTCAGTTACTTTCTCCAATCCTCTCTTGAACTCTCAATATAGTCCATTTATTGTAAAGCATTGAATTCTTTGTTCCATCCTCAATTCCACATTCATTTATTTCCCTAGTAGCCAGTCACCTAAATTTGAGCAACACCGTTTGTAAACAAAACTGGATGGGAAGGAGCCATCTCTTTATCCCCTCAACGAACTGAGTGTGCGAGACCGTTCCCCCATGATGAAAAGCAATATAATTTGGGGCTTAGTAGTAACTTCACCATGATTACTTGCCTACCCCACCAAAGTACCAACAAATAGAAAAAATTAAATTATAAAATCAGAATTACCACAATCTGATGGGTTATGGAAAGAGAGGATACATTTAGCCCATCTACTCCTAACTGTCTTTTCTGGGAGAATCAGGTCTGTGCCCATCACCCTGCCTTACTTTAAGAAGGGCACGTATTGCTCCTGGGGAAAAGCAGCAGCTGATTTATGAACCCGAGATCAACAATTGTGCTTCCGGAACTTAAAATGGGCGGTAATCTCCAGAGTAGAATTCCAAAAGAAATACAAGGATTCATATTTAGAAATAGATGTATCTTGTTCAAAATACAAGTCAAAGTTTTTGACTTATACTTTGATAACTGTAATTATATCAGAAAATGTGAAAGAGATGAGAAAGACACCGAGACAAGAAGGCTTGAGTACTTGCCACTCAGTGTAATCCAAGACAAGCGTGAGGTAAAGACATGCTGACACTGCAGCGGCGGTGTTCTMCTGACACCAAGGTGTGAAACACTGAAAATACCATCTCATGGAAAACAACTCTACTTTTAAATCCTACTCTTATGTGTAACTAAGAATTTGGGAATATCTCCATATAAATTCACCTAGCTGGCTTAACTGGCACTAACATTTAACTACACCTCACTTTAAACAGAAACTGGGGTTCATAAGCCATGTTCATGAGTGTTCTATTCTAAAGGAAAGACATGCATGACAACACAGACATCAGTTATAATGTTTAATCAACATAAACTCTCTCTTTTTTTATGATTCAAGATGAATTCTAACAGAGACCTAGTGTCACTGAGGGTTTATATGGCAASAGAAATCCCAGGTTACTCCTAATAGTGACTGTCAAGGCACACTAAGTGTTCTTTGGGAGTAGCAGCTTTTAGAAGGTTCTGTGCCAATTCTAAATCCAGGCGCCAGGTAGCTGCACACAAGGGAACCTGATCAGAAGCCAGGCTCCCTGACTTGCACAAGGGCTACTTAGTTACTATTTAAGCTACTTAGTTCTCTCTCTTCCTCTCCCATACTGTGATTTCTTTTGGCTGTTGCCCTCTTGACTCTTCTCTGGTCTAATAAGCCTTATTTTGCCATCAGTCCTGTTACATTTGCAACATTATAGACCTTAAACTGAAAACTATTTCCCAGGAGAGTGGAATGCTTCCAAAGACTCTGGTGAATTTTCTCAGTTTACCCAGCAAGTGAAGACCTCACTACTGTGCATATCCCTCTGGTTTGGTACATGATCCTAATTGGTGTCCTGAGAACAAATGTAACCAGAAACAGGCAGGCCTTGTACTAGCTAAAGCTCCTAAGCAGTGACCTCCAGACTGGGGCAGCTCCACCTGCTTGCTCCTGTGTTCTGAAAACTCCAGAGTTTCTCACCATGATGTAGAAAAATCTGGAGAAAATGCACATTAGCACAGGCATTACTGTAATGCTGTGTAATGTGCCCAGGAAATCTTCTTTACCATAAGGCTTATTTCTCCTGTTCTTCCTCAAACTATGAGGGCCAAACACAGTGTCTCAAAGTGTGTGTGTGTGCAAGTGCATGCATATGTGCATGTGTGTGTGCGAGTGTGTGGGCATGTGTGTGCGTGCATGCACAAGTCTGTGTACGTGAGCATATGGAGTCAGAGGAC
Organism: Apodemus speciosus; assembly: GCA_002335545.1. Classification (NCBI taxonomy): domain Eukaryota; kingdom Metazoa; phylum Chordata; class Mammalia; order Rodentia; family Muridae; genus Apodemus; species Apodemus speciosus. The sequence continues at coordinate 67,932 of BDUI01007333.1, forward strand.
AAGCTCAGRTGTTGTTGTTCCTCACATACCATCCATCTGGTATTGAGATAGGGTTGCTCTGTGTCATAGAACTCACCAAGCTGCTGAAGCTGGCAGGTCAAGAGTGCAGAGTCTCTGGGATCTGCCAGTCACTGCCTCCAGCACTGGGGCTGCAAGTGCACTCTACCATACCTGTTCTGGGTTTTGTTTGTTTTGAACTTCAGTCCAAGGGACTGAAGCAAGGCCCTACTGCCTTGCACTTTACTGAGCGACTCGTTTCCCTCTCCAATGGTGGATGCTCGATCATGTTTATATACCTAGAACTATTCAACAGTTTGTTTTGCTCAGGAGATGGAACCTTTAAAAACCTATTCAAAGTAGTGGGCATCAGCATGTTGTCTAGAAGATGAAACTCCTAAGGTCTACACAATGGTGCCCGGGCAGCTGCTGTACTGGGACTGCTCCTTCAGAAGAATCTCAGCCAGGGAATCAGAGGACAGCCTGGTGCACTGATGAGCAGTGAAGCTGAGGACATGTGTCAGAGCCACCAAGTCTCACTCTGTACCCCGGGGAGAGGTGGCCCATGCTCTTCACATGGTCTGTAACAGGCAAGGCAATCTAGGTTTCCTCAGCAAGGGAGTTTAAATACAATGGGTAAATCTGTCAAAGGGTTTAAGGTACATCTAAGTGGATAGTCTGCCTCTAAGAGCAAAAGGTTCAAAGGTCAGTAGATGAATATCTGGAGACACTTCCGGAAACAAGCAGAGAGAAAAATATTGCTTTCAGTCAGGAAGTTTCTAAGCTTCCTATTTGGGCTGGGGAGATGGCTCAGTGGTTAAGAGCACTGACTGCTCTTCCAGAGGTCCTGAGTTCAATTCCCAGCAACCACATGGTGGCTTACAACCATCTGCAATAGGATCTGATACACTCTTCTGGTGTGTCTAAAGACAGCGATGTCCTCACATAAAAATAAATAAATAAATAAATAAATAAATAAACAAACAAACAAACAAACAAATCTTAAACTTCCTATTCTTGCAAGTAATTACTTTCAATATTTGATGGAATTAAAAAAATTTGTCTGGGAATTAAGAACAATGGGACTAGGGGACTGTCACCATCACCCTTTATGATGGCTCATGCCTTCCTGTCACTATTCTGCATCATCTGACATAAATATACCATGACACACATATTCTTAAACATTGCTTATTTATCTTAAAGCTAATTTTCTTACTAGTAAAGACAGACACAGGCACTGCTCGAATAGCCCAGACTCAGCTGAGGACTGTGTCCACTCGCACTTTAGGAGCATAGAGACAGTGAATCCCAACTATAGTCATAGTTCAGAGGCCAGAAGGACAGACAGCATGGGCACCACTTCTGGTATTTAGAGACAAAGAGAAGGCAAAAAAGCRCTCACAGTGGCGAGGGGCTCAACAGCAGAAGAACTTCAGAGATTCTCCCCTGCTTCTCACAACAAGATTTCTTGTTGTAAAAAGAGAGATTTGATGTACTTAATATAACTGGGGAATACAAGTTTATCAAAAATATATTTTGAAATAAGAGTATTGGTATCTAAAAACTGTAAGGATATGGCCATTGCAATAACCAAGATAAACATTTTAAACTCACATCTCTGGGATGTGCCTTCTTCTCTCTTCTATAGACTTATCAAGCCACATACAGACAACAAGGATTGTGCASACAGGGAAGGCCAAACCACGGCTTTTCCTTCCACTGCCCATGGCTGCTCTCTGGGTTCGGCCTTCATATCTTCTGTGTRGTAAGTTCAATTCCACTCCAAAAGCAATGGGAGATTTGAATGAGTGATGACCTGAAGTGGCAGACCAGAGGCTGACAGACTCTAGGGTGTGTGCGCTCACAGCCTCTGTTACAACAGACAGGACATGTCAAATCTAAAGGACGTCCTTAAGATACTCAAGTACTGGATTCCTACTCGACTTCCTTTTGATCATCCATGGACTAGATTTACCATCTTTACATTTTATCAGTGGTCAACCGAACTGCCTTCCGCTTCATGAACCATTCTCATTTTGGGCTCTTAACTATGAGATAAATCTAAAAAGGCAATTTCTAGAATTGTCACTTCATTCCTCTTAAAAGGATCAATAGTACAAAGTGCTTAAGAGACTGCAACTCTCAGCACGGGCCCAGCCCTGGGATGCAGGGCTTCTGCTCCCTGCTCTAGAGGCCGCGGCAGGGAAAGTGAACGCAGACATCTAAAGCTGACACCTTGCTAACATTTTGCYTTTTTTCCTTTCTGAAATGGCATTAAGATCCGAAAGCTGAATCTTCTAAGCACTAGGATACAAATATACTTCTGAGGTAGACTAAAACAACAACAGTAAGCACTGCAYGCTGCATTCTTCCTGTGCTACCATGGAAGTGTGTGTTTCTCGTAGACCAACACCACATGAAAAAGGCCACACACATAGAGGAACAGGACAAGAGCCATTCTTACTGGCACTAATGATGTCCCACTGAGATCACAGCAGACCTAGGACGGGCACGAGGAAGCTACAGAATCACACAGATTCCTGCCACACCTGACTGATCCTTGTCTCTGCTTTCCACTAGGGGAGAAAGGGCGGGAAGTCCTTAAAGTGTCGGCAACCAGTTGGTAACAACAGGAAGGGTGTGATATACTATTTGGACCCTAGGAGTGAAGGCGGCCTTGTTGCACCTGTGATTTTAAAAGAGAGAACACGGAAGCATATTCAAACTGAGTCACTGGTCTCAACAGCAGCACCTCTCACTTCTCCCGGTCACCAACAGTCCATTCTGAGTAAGGCAGAACACTTTACAAAAGGGCGTCAGAGCAGTGAGTATACACGTATCACATATCCTGAATATAGTGCGATACAAATTAAAACATGTTAATATCAAAATAAAGTTTATTATAACTTTCAAGTACTGAAGTGTCTGTTAAAGGATTTACCATGTAAAGATTTCTTACAAATATAAAGGAAAAAATTGCTTGCTAAGTAGCATCTTGCTAGCAAAGGCTTTGCATTAAATAGATACTACAGTTATGCACACACCTCAACCAGAGAGACTCTGGCACTGGGCGCTGCTGCAGTACACTGTTTTCATGATAGATGTCAAAGTCTTTATGTCAGTGTGTGGGCATATTGGACAAAACAGCACACTTAAGTCCTTCTACAACAACTACTTTRGATACAAATAGATACATATTGTTTCAAYTTATGTACTAAGAATAGAAATAAAATGGCCAAACAAAAATTCCAAATACTTTTTAGTATAAAGAACTAAAAATGAGGCACTAACACATTATTTTAGAAGGACCTTTAAAAAAGCCCTAGAACAAGCACACTTCCACTCAAACTGCTATTAGAGTAATTTATTTAATGGTAACTTTCTAATGTGCTTCACAGAGCACTGGCCATGCCTCAGCAGGAAGGAGGTGCATGACTCTAGGTATCAACACTGCGCTCTAGTGGTCTGCACACACACAGCTCAGGCTGTGAACAGGAATCTCAATACAGCTATTTCTTTCAGTGCAGCTATGCATGGTGCGACCAAGCTATTCCATTTTGTGGACTCTGCTCCTGAGAACAGTTYAGTACACTATCAAATCTCAAGTGCTGTGTGGAGAAAGATCACCCCAAGTTTACCTTGGACATTCTCTTCAGAAAATCCTTTACTGGAATAGTATCTATCATGATTCAGAATTAACATACTAACCAAACACTGCAGACCAGGGGTCAGTTCTTATCAGGCAACACCATAGTGAAGGAAAAAGGGCTTTGCATGAATAAAAGGCAGGCCTGCTCAAACCCTTGGCAGAGTTCTAAGCTACAGCTCTAAGTACACATGATGCGAGCTCTAAGCAAAGAGAAGGATGCGTGTTTGGGAATGTTGTAATATGTCTGTCACATTATGTGCTCATGCTTCCCGGGAGCCCCGCTCTCAGCGCAGTCAACCCCAGTAAGAAAGCTCTTCCCGCTCAACACAATGAGGGCTCAAAAACAACAAGCAGACCACATTTAATTCACAACAAATTCTGCAGAGAGTTCATCTTAAAGAGAAACAGAATCTTAAACAAAATGTGCAGCCTGCCCTTGAGCAGATAAGAACAGAAGAAAACCCAAGTTTACAGCRTTCCCCATTTGCCCATGGGTGCAGCGACTGAGCGTTCTCACACACTGCACCAGACGTGGTGGCACGTGCTCACAGTGCCTGTAGTCTCTTTAAAGGAACCCAGTGATCTATCTCTTTGTAGAAAATGACACACCAAATACACATAGTTAAGAGTTTCATTCACCTCACACTTATTGAATAGAGAAATCAGACAAATAAAAACCTTAGAGTTTATGTTCATAAGCACTCTTCAGTGTGACAAAGACAGCCTGAAGCTGAGCCACAGAGCACCAGGTGACTGGCCGTGCTCCTCAGGACCCTAAGTTCACAGATTCAGTATGCGACACCCAGAAACACAACACAAAATCCCTGGTCACCAGGATGGCATGGTGACCAGCTGCTAGAGGAGGGAGGACTGTGGCGGGCACCTTGCATGACAGTCAATCGTGATGAACAACAATAACTGCTTATCTTTAGTATACCTTGCACTGCTAGAAGCTGCTCCTCTGTGGTCCAACGGGCATTAATTTTCTGATTTGACTACAAAATTAAAAAGAAGTTTCCTAATGAGGATATGAAGACAGACATTTTTCCAACTTGCTTTTAAAAAACTTTTCACCAAATCATAGACATGAGACTAATATGCTGAGTCATGGGGGTTTCATTTTCAGGAGGATTAAACACAGTTACCTTTTATCCACACAGAAGGTAATGAAAGAAAACTGCACCCATATGAGARGCTGACATTTCCCGGTTACAGTGTTCCTACTTCATACCACAGATACTGGTTTTAGCCCAGGCTTAATATCTAAGAGATCCTTTTCTCTAGAGAGAGTCTGTGACTTTAATATTTCTTCACTCACATTAAGTAAAAACTATGATTTCTCCTAAAATAGTTGTACAAATTAGACTAAAACGGGGGATAAACCCGAGCCCTAAAGCATGCCTTTAATTTTGGAAGCAGAAAATGAACCATTGATACCATTTTCTTTCTTTCTTTTGTTAAATCCCAGGACTTACTAATGTTTCTTCCAAAATCACTGTTAAAAATTCTACAGTATCAGCAATGTAACAAGATTTCAGTAGTTCAAACCAAGGACAAATAAATCAAGGGTCGTTGGGGGCAAGGGAGAGGAGTGCAGAGCTGGTGCACCAGCTCACAGATGATCACAGGAGACACTGCCCGGGGAAAGTAAGCTGGCACGGTGCCTGGACATGCTGGGGAGGGGCAGGCAGTGTCCTTTGAGAAGGGACATCAGCTCTCACCTCTGGGTAACACCAATGAAAAGAGGTTCATGCCTCCTCATAAATGAGTATTCAGAAGGAAGAAGCATCCTCAAAGTTAGAAACAAAATTTTGAAAGGACAAAAGGAAAAAGGTTTAAAGATCTAGAGTAAGGAAAAAGAAAATCAGAAATACAAACGACTGGATTCCAGGCAACAAGAGGGACGACTGGCAGCCGGAAGTGAGCAGAGAACAGCTGCAGAGACACATGCACAGGGAGGCAGAGGAGAGGCTTGCAGATGCAGTGAGAGTTCACCAGCTCAGCCTGGTGTTGCAGGGCTGTCCTTCCAGCTACTTGGAAGACTGAGGCAGGAGGATCTCAAGTTCCAGACCAATGCTCCAGAACAGCTTAGACAACTTAGTGGGATCCTATTTCAAAATGAAATACACAAAGAGGGCCAGGGACACAGATCAGAGTGCGTGGGAATTTAAATTCCCAGTACCTTCTCCTCATTGAAAAGGAATCAATAAAATGAACTGGGCACTCAAGCACGTTCACAGAAAGACAGCAGCTGGAAGGAAGAACAGACACTGAGCTGGTGACCAAGAGAGCTCACTGGATTCCTGGAGATCAGTACTTTTAAAATGGGTTCAAATATTTCAGAGTAAATAGTGAAAAAAATAAAGGGCCTATTGTAACTTATCTGACTTGGAAAGCAGAAACATTATAAAGTGGTTCAATCGTTTCATGAAATAAGGCATTTATTACATCGTGTATGTGATGCATGTCTGCACCATGCACATTTGTGGATACGGGGAGGTCTGAGAATAACTCTGTAGAGTTGCTTGTCTCCTCCCACCTTTATGTGAGCTCCAGAGCTCACACTCAGGTCTCCAGGCCTGGGTGGTGAGCTCCTTTACCCCATGAGCCCTCCTGAAGGACCGCCTCATGCCGAGATCTCTGTGCTCCCTAGCATTGCTCTTCTGACCACAGAACTGAGTGGCAGCCTTTGGTGTTGAGACTCACATGGTCATAACACGGGGTTTGYTCTTTGAAGGCATCACGTGGTCATCGCACGGGGTGTGTTCTTTGAAGTTTCAGGGCTTTTCTCAAGCCCTTTAACTGTGCATTGCTCAGATTGTTCTTCTCCAAGTGCTTGGCTGTCTTTGTTTCCAGCTGTTGCTTTGGCTGTCAACAACTGCAGATGACAGAAGGCATTCTCTTGCACAGACACCATCGAGCTTTTCTTCTGTCTAGAGTGTCAGTTGGTATGTTCTGTATTTGCATTTTATTAACTACAGTAATGGACATGCACAGACAGTGCTCTGATGGTCTGGACAGACAGCAACTGAAGTTAGCAGAGAGAGCGAGCACATCCTGGTTGGTGAGCTTCTCCTTTTGTGTTTCCATCCTGGGACTCTCCTACACAAACAGCAACACTCACTTCACAAATCGCTCTGAGTATAAACTATAACTAAATATAGAGAGCGCCTAAGTCAGCAACAGCTGATTGGTGACTGTTAAATCTGCAAAGCTAAAGCTCAAGGGAAAAGTATTATGGAAAGAGAACAAGAGTTAAACAGAAATATGTACACTGTAAAAATGCATCTAGACCTTAGAAGTGTCTGAAAGGCACAGTCCGTGTGCAGAGAATCCTGAGCTCTGTGTGGGGAGAAGGGCCAAGTTCTCCCAGCAACTGCAGAATTTGAAGTAAATCCAGGCCAAGTCAATGAGAAAGAACAAGGTGGTAAGCTTGCATCAATCTAACAAGCAAGGGCTGGGGGGCAGGAGGGAGGGAGGGAGGAAGGGAGGGGAGTGAGAGCATGTGCAGTGGGGTGGGAGGGAGGGAAGGAGGAAGGGAGGGAGGGAGGGAGAGGAGTGAGAGCATGTGCTGTGGGGCACRGCTTTAACCTGGACAAGACTCTCAGGCCTGGACAGCTGGCAGAAGGCAGTGTGGCTGAGAAGCCACAAGTCAAGAAACGCGCCCRTGGGAGACGGCGAGAGGCGAAACAAGGACGAGTTTCATTTGTGATACACTAAAAAGAAGGCACTAGGCTCTCTGGGTAGAGCCCAGGTTCCATGTGGACAAAACACAATATTTATGTATCYAAACCAGTTTTGAAGGTTTGAAAAAAATTTTTTATAAAACAATGGAGTCATTCATTCATTTCTTAAATGTGAAGTACTTATATTAGACTTCATGCTTTTTTTAAAAAGTGGTATGTGTTTCCTCCTGAATGGCTCCCGTGTCCCCACAAACCCAGAAGTGCTGGAACAGAGCACTAGCTTTTTAGCTGAACTCAAATATGGCTGTTGAATGGGTTTGGACTAATGTTGCACTAAGAATGGGTCACACTCCAAAGGGATAGACGGGAGATGTTCGAAAGCTAAAAAATGTCTGAAGGAATGGGACTCGGTTTCCAGGGTGTGAATGTTTGTTCTGGGTGTGTACCCAGTAATGTGTCAGGAGGAGCTGCAGCACTGCTGCGTGTGTGTGTGTGTGTGTGTGTGTGTGTGTGTGTGTGTGACCACCACACTCACTGCTCACTCCTGCTGCCCTCCACTTCCTTAACTGGTTGAAGGTTCATTTTAAAGTATCTCTGATGTAACTGTAACACAGTGAAGGGGTGAGGTTAGTGTATCTCTGGGAGGAAAAGGACATGTGGTTTCTGAAAGTAAGGACTTAGACCACGTCTGTGTATGTATGTGTGTGTGTGTGTGTGTGTGTGTGTGTGTGTGTGTAAACTACTGCTGAGCAAACAAAGGAGTGAGAGGAGGTACTGCATGTCTCAGCAGCCAAGGAGAAGGAACAGGAGAGGTAACCATCTCAAAACAGCTTAGGGAGAGGGCCAGGGAACCTGTAGTGTCAACTTGTAGGGTCTGGTCTTCAAGCAACAAGTTAATAACCTTTAAACTGTAGCTCTGGTGGGAAACTGCAGGAAGGAGATCCTGAAACTGGTTAGGATTAAATATGTCTGACAAAATGGAGACAGGGAAGGAGGGGGAGACTGAAGAGAAATAGAGCAAGGTATTTTAAGTATATAGGAGTCCTTTAACATACAGATTTGAAGTTCTCACAAACCCCAGAAACTTTAACATATAGAAAGGACAACTAGAATATGACTTGCAACCAGAAACTAAACTTTGTAGTTGTCAAATGGAATGGCCTTGTTTTCAAAGTAGCTGTATAAAATAAGACAGTAACAAAATAGCATGTCTCACTAAGCAGACTAAACACAGAGGCCTGCTGGGCACCTCCTGGCTAAATCAGTTTGTCCACTTGCTTCTCCATTCTGTCAGTGGTAAGTTCATATAATTTCACAAGAGCTGGAAAAAGTTACCATGTTAAACTTTCTGCCCAAGGCCAGAAACTTGAGTATCCATCTTCGAGACTGCAAGCAACCACCCAGGATGCGGTCCCAGCGACCCCCTCTGGAGACCCCCTGCTCCCTTCCCTCCCAGCTCCATGGGTCTTGCTGCCTCCACCTATCTCCCAGTCATAAACCAAATACCTCCTGCACCCAATACATTTTCAAGGAGATACATGCATTTCTAACTCTCAAATGGATTATCTCTTGTTCTAATTCCTATGGCTAACCTATCCTATTCACTTCTTACTGGATGCCCCTCACATGCCCAGCATTTTAGCAGCAAGGATGTTTGCCTGTTCTGACTCTGCCAATTTTCCTATCATGACACCATTTCATCATCTGCTCTCTATACCGAGGAAGCTGTAGAGCTTTCCTGTACCTGATGTAAAGCATACTTCTTCCCAGTTTCCCAAAAGTCCTTGCATCCTGGTCCCGGCCCAACAGTGTCCATAGCATCCTTGGATATATTTCTTACACCCCGTACTCTCTCTTCTGTGTCTAGCACTGTCTCCCTAAGCAGACGAGATCCTTGAGAACAGATGTGCTTTATATTTCCACTGGATCTCAGTGTCGGCTCACCYGCTGGTTGGCTGTTCCTTTCCACACTGGTTTATGTGAATGTCCTGTCCCTCTCTCCATGGCTGTTACCCTCTTCCCCACTCTGTGAACTTGGTGTCTGCACCAATCCCATTTATCCTCACCCTCACAGAAACTCTTTCCGACCACCCAGCCAAAATGAGTAGAGCCCAGTTGCCTTTCTAGAACATTTGTTTCTAAGTCTACACTTCCATGAGTTATCATATAACGTTTAGACTACAAGTGTTTTTTAAGCAGGCGGGGGGAAAATCACCTTCTCTTTATGTGCTCTCTCCCCACTCCCCACTCCTACAAGGCCTGAATTCTGATTGCACAGACCAGGTGAATAGTTGTGGAAGTGAATGCGCCTTCTTCATCAAATGCTACTTAAAACCAAATGAATAGTCATGCTCCTTGGTCATAATGAGCACTGCGTTCAGTGATGTTATTACTCCAAAGGTTAATATCTTGGACTAGGTAAAGTCCAACACACGAGTGAAGGATCACCCTTCCTATGACATAATCAAATCAGTGTTTCAGAACATATTGCCCTGTCCTGAAAGCAATAGAGTATGATAAACAGACACACACCACGGGGACTTTCTGGTGCTTTATATACTTTAAGTCACATGAGATCATTAAATCACCCAAGTGAACCCATATTCAAGGCTAAGATATCGGTGATTTCATTCTGCTCATTGTTCTTATCTCAAATGATATAACCRGCATTCGATAACTCCTATCCCAGTAGCTGGCTTCAAATGTGAGAATTTACCAAACAGCGCTATTCCATGACACTTTCTGAAGTCTACGGTAGCGTGATGCATACTGACCCACTGGGTATAAAATCCTGAGCTGCAGGCGATGCTACTGTTTACTCCCTGGCTACTCTTGACTAGGTCAGCRACCTCCCTGAGCCCGGCTCTCCCTGTGCAGTAGCTGGACCTTCTTCAGTTGCCTTTCCATAGAGACCAGAGCTGGCCCAGTTACCACAAGCTGTTTACAGCACTGTTAGGTCTTTATGCATGTTGATGAGTCAAACTGTCCTGGAATACTAGGAAAACTTTAAGGTTAGAATTAACTTTTCTTTGGAGATTTGGTACTTTTTCTGTAAATTTCTCTGGGCTTATTTTCTTATGAGAGAAAAATGTTGATTATAAATTATTCAGCCTTTTCCCACCCCCTTGGAAATGTAAATTCTCTATTTCATTTAAACTTTCAAACATGGCTTTGTTGTTGAATAGTATGTGTGTGGGTGTTCTTCCTGCATGTATGTCTATGTACCATGCCTGATGCCTGTGGAAGCCAGAAGATGGCATCAGATCCTTTGGAGTTGTAGATGGTGGTTAGCCACCATGTGGGTGCTGGGAATTGAATCTGGGTCTTCTGGGAGAACAGCCACCCCTTTTAATTGCTGAGCTATTTCTCCAGCCTCTAAATGTTCAAACTTTTAACATAAAAATTCTTCCTAGTAGTTCCATAGTTTGTTTTTAATAGCACATTTATTGATTTATTTGTGCAGTGTGGGGGCATGCATGTGCCACAGTGCACATGCAGAAGTCAGGGACAATTTCTAACAATCAGTTGTCTGTCCATCACAAGGGTTGTGGGATCAAGCTGAGGTGGTCAGCACTGACAGCAGCACTGACAGCAGCACTGACAGCAGTGCTGACGACAGACACGCCCTCACTCCTCACGTGCTGAGCCATCCCA
>BDUI01007334.1:52445-75063 GCA_002335545.1 Apodemus speciosus
CCCCAACCCCCCATGTCTCTCCTGGCCGCACTTCAGTCCTGGAAAGGGAAACAGAGGTGCACGCAGAGTTAAGGATTGTCCTTAACCTCCCAGCAAGGATCAAACGAAATCTGACCACATGGATGCCTCGTGCCAATCAACTCTTGCTAAAGCCGTTTTATGCATCAGGCAGAGAGGGCTGCAAGATCCGTGATGATCTACGAAGTTTGCCTCTAAAGAGCCAGCAGACGGGGAGCCAAATGGGCTTGCTCTCCCTGAATATTTTACAGAGTTCTCTGGCATAAAAATTTTCCCAATTCACATCAGTTTTTCTTTTTCTTCTTCTTTTTTTTTTCTTTCTCTTTTTAAATAGAAATGTAAAACTGCCGTCAGCTTGCTCTTTTGCCAGGCCAAAATTACTTCCTTTCTATAAACACTCTAAAAATATTGACTGTCTGCCCCATAACCAAGTTGGTGTTTGCTTTAATTTATGGTATTCCAAGTTGAAAGAGTCCTGGAGTTAGAGTCAGAAAATATGACTTTGACAAATCCTGGCAGCATGGACCCAGAGGCTCAGGTCCACAAGCTGGACCATGTGGCTACAGTACTGTGCACAGGCTCAAAAGCCACCTGGCAGACCAGTGACAGCACAGCATAACAGTAGGTGTCACAATTGGCTCTCAACTTTACTGTTTTCTAAAGCCTGACATTTAACTTGGTCCCTGCCTCCCTTTCTATTTTTTTTTCATTTTAAGATTTATTTTTATTATTTTTAATTATGTGTAGATGTGTCTGTCTGCATATATGTATGTGCACATAAATTCAGATTTCCCCAACACCAGAAAAAGATATAGGATCCCTTGGAACTGGAGTTCCAAGAGAACTGGGATTGGGAGCTGTCTGATGTGGGTACTGGGGACTGAGCTCTGGTCCCCTGCAAGGACATTATGCATCCTGAACTGCTGAGCCATCTTTCCAGCTCTCTGTTTCTCACTTTAAAATGAAGATAATTACAGTGCCAATCTCTGGGAGATTAACATAACTAAGTAAATTTTACAGGTGAATCTTGTAGCACAGAGTCCGTTACGTAGCATGCAAAGTCCTTGCTGATACGTTTCATAGACATCACCATTTGAGGCTCAGTGCTTTGTAGAATCACTGTGCTAAATGCAGATGAAAAGGAAGAGGATTTGAAGCCATTAAGGCCTGAGGCTGGAGAGATAGCTCAGTGGTAAAGTGCTTGGTGCACACGCAAAAGGATCTGAGTTTGGACTCCGACAATCGCACAAAAGCTGAAGGTATCTATAATCTACATCTGTAATCCTCATGCTGACAGTGACAGAAGGGTCCTGGAGGACTCAGTGGCCAAAACTGGTGAGTTCCAGGGCTAAGGAGAAGCCTTGTCTGAAGGGGGAATAAAAGACTCAAAGATATCTAGGAAGGGAAGTTGTTCTTTTGATCATTATGTGCAATCATCAAGACTGCTGGCCAATACAATCTTGCTTTTCTAAGAAACAATTATTTAAGTCTCATTTTGCAAAACAAATAACAACAACAACAACAATAATAATAATAATGAAATTACTCCTGTTTTTCTTTGCTGAGATTTCTAAGATTTGTCTTTTATCAGATGATTTTCAATTCGCTTTTTTTTTTCAACCATATTTTCCAATAGTGTAAGAGCGAGCACTGCCCTGCTTAACTCCCATGATTCTGGGCAATCCTCCCTAGCGACGTAGCTTTAACTTCTGGAAACAGGAACCCAGAAATCTCGGGGTTCTTATTTTTCTTGAAGAAATTGTTATGTGCTTTTTTTCCCAAACAGGCATCCCTGCTCTGCGCGTAGCTATGTGTGGGATGGGAAAGTGTTCAAAGGAGCTTTGCTCCACCATTTTTTTTGAGGGTCTGAGGCTCAAAAGCTTTTCCATCTTCAACAGGGGGCTTCAAAGTCACCTTTAGTCTCAATAACCAGTTGTCAGACATGGAAAGAGTAAAAAACCACGGGCACTTTGAACCCATCAAGTCAAAAATGACACAGACCACTGCCACATGTGTGCCACTGGGCATGTGCCTCACTGTCATGGTTTGAATATGCTTGGCCCAGGGAGTGGCACTGTTTGGAACTACGGCGTTGTTGGGGTATATGTGTCACTGTGGGTGTGGGCTTTAAGACCCAGTTCTAGGTGCCTGGAAGTGAGTATTCTGCTAGCAACCTTCAGATGAAGAGGTAGAACTCTCATGTGTTCCTGCACCATGCCTGCCTGGCTGCTGCCATGCTCCCATCTTGATGATAATGGACTGAACCTCTGAATCTGTAAAGCCAGTGCCAATTAAATGTTGTCCTTTATAAGACTTGCCTTGGTCATGGTGTCTGTTCACAGCAGTAAAACCCAAACTAAGCCACTTACCCAGAGTGAAAAGGTTCTAGATGGGGCTGGGCCTACCTGAGCAGCCACTCTGAGCACTGATGGGCCGCAGGCCACGTGAGCGGAGCCGAGCCTCACCCTCCCAGTACTGGCTTTGATCATCTATTCAGTCGCTTCAGTTTCCTGCCTTCTGTCAAATGACTTTCCAATGCAAATAAGCAGACTCTTAGTTTAGTCTCTTAAGAGATAGAGTTGACAAACCCAGGACCCGAACAAATAAAGACCTAAAGGTTAATGCTGTGGCTCACCTCCTTCTTCTTTTGGCAGCCCCCATGGGGAAAACCACATGCTGTCTGAATTCAAAGTTGGCTCTCAATCACTGCCCAACTTGTTCACATCTAAGTAACCTGATCTCTTACTGGAGAAAAACAGGTAAAACACTTAAAATGGTAGCTAACAGGTAATAACATGGTGAGTATCAGGAAGAAGTCATTATTTTCCTCTGGTCACAGGTGAGATGAAGGAGTGAAAGGCAGGAGCCTGTGGTACCTATCTGGCCAGCCTCTGAGACCACAGCTTCCATCCCAACCCTTTTAGGAAATGGTCGTGCCCACAACCGGATCTCTTCTTCCTCTCCTGGACTGTGGACACAGAGGCCTCTTGCTCTCACGCCTCCTCTGTGCAGCACCTCTGGAGTCTTCCTGACACACAGTAGGAGTCAACGTTTTCCACGTCTTCTATATTATTCCACTGCTCTGTCTGATACAGTCTGACCTTATTCCCTCTGCCTCTTAAGCTTTTCCAAGGAAAAATCTGGTTGAGTCTCTCCCTTTACTGGCTTAACGTATGAATGGTAGATCAGTGCTTGGGGTGCAAATCATGACTTGTCCCACTGCCAGTGGTGGCTATCATTCCTTCACAAACTCTGTAAACAGTAGTATCTGCTCCAAGAAAATTACGTTTTTTCCAACTCATACAGTGCTCTCCATCTTTCTTTATCCAACGGTTCTTTCATCTTTGTCAAGATGACTCGGGCATCAGAATTAAAACCTTTAAAGGAAATGCCAGAGAAGGAAATGAACTCATGCATCTATGACGCTGGCCTGCTAAGTGGGCTTGGGGTTGTCAAGAAACAAACAGGACAAGAGGTTAACAAGTGTATTTGTACGTTTATTATTCTCAGAAGTTGGATTTGAGTTTCCCATAATCAATCCATTTACTAAGATCTAGCACATCCTCTGCTGCAAGATTAAACCAAGAGCACTTTGAGCAGCTAATTCACAAACTAAACATTAGTGTTTCCACTTACATAGAGGTGTAATCCAGGTTGGTTTTCCCCTTTGGTTTTTCAATATCTTCCATTTAGACTTAGCCAATTTAATAAGGAGGTGCAGGACAGCATTCACCTCACAGCTTTTTGCTGGGGTGTTTCTAATATGCTAGAGACTTTCCTGATTAGTTAATATGAAATTCCTGTTCTGTGTGACTTTGGAAAAGATGAGGGCGTGCTTTAAGAACTGAGCAAGATGCTCATGGAAAAGACAGCAGGATGTGAATGGAAACTAGAACATCCAAGGAAATACCCTGGAAATCCGATTTCAAATTTTGACCATGGAGACTGTCTTTGGGAGGGTGAACAGAGATAGAATTGAAACACACACCAACATAGGAAATGTTCCCTGGCACAAAAAGCTGTTTTACTAGCGATTCCAAGATGTCAAGCTCAACTCAAAACCTGTAAAGCAATACAGTACAAAACACCCACATCTGCTTTAAGAATGCTTTAGTGTATTATTAACATCATATCAGTTTATTTGGGTGTGAAGAGCCACATATCATCATCATCATCATCAACAACAACAACAACAACATCACAGAGCTTCAGAATTTTTTCCTAAGTTGGAAAAAGTTACAGAATCCTCATTACCACAGGAACCACAAAAATCTGCAGATCAAAGATGACAGTTGCCAATGGACATCCCCTGCAAGAATCATTTATTTGACCATGGATCGTGCTCTTCTGAGTCAATCCCTGAATCAACTAAAAGTGGGCCAAAAGAGCCCCTTTTTGGATGTCCTTTGTGTGTAAAAAAGAGTGTGGTGTCCACATGACAGCCACCAGCCAAGGCAAAGGGGAAATTGGGCTCTTTAGCAACATGCAGAGAGGAGATGAGCCAGAGAGGATGAATGGGAGGTGGTAGTAGGGATAGATGGCAGAAAGGAGATTTTCAAATTAACCGTCAAGAAAGGCAACTTACTATTCTTTCACTTAAAACTCTTTAGTCAATTTAATCTTGTTTGGTACAATATTTTCAAAGCCTTTTGGGCTCCAACAGAGTAGCTTCTCCATACCTTAAGATGATTGCCTTTTTCATCCCATCTATATCAAGAAGGTATTTTTGGTGGAAAACTGAGTTTCAATATCCTCTGATTCACATATTTGCCCCTGCTCAGTATGTCTTAGCTTCTGTGTGGATAACCTCAGTGGGAATGCTATGGCCCTCTACTCTTGGCAGGGATAATGAGTGGTGATTGCTACAAAGATACTGAGATCACCTCTCAGTATTCCTGGTGCTTGCTGTGTTGTGACTGTCATCCTCCCGGTACCCAGAGAGGACCCCTTACGTTCTGTCTCCTCTAAAAGTCATAGGCAGGAATCAGGGCACAGGTCCTTCTGTTTCTAGCTATTCTTCAGCCAATTGGTGTTTCTGATTTCTTTCCAACATCTGATCCCCCTCCTAGGACTGGGACAAGTCAGCACTCCTGGTCAGTTTCTGGCTACCTTCTCCCCAGAGATGGCTTTGTGCTCTTTCGTAATGTTTGCTGGAACATCTMTTCATGGACACCAACTGTTCCTCTGCGTGTCAACACATAGTACCTCAAGCTGGGATATTAAGATTTTAAGATTAAAATATTTAGAATTTAGAAAGCATATGTCTTGGTGTATCCAGAGCTTATAAACTTTGTGTTGCTATGAACCTAAAACTTCTCATATAAGAAACCAGAGACTGAGTATTGAATTGATTTTTCATTTTCCATTCTTGACTGTGCATTTCCCCTAAGGTAAATAATGTCCCTTATTGAACACAGGTAAGATTAAACACATAGGAATGTCAAGTGTATTTTAAAATATTTCAAAACTAGTGTTGTTTTTCTCTTTCTCATCCTGCCTTCCCTTCTCATCCTTTTTCCCTTTTGGCCCTTTATTCTCTCCCTTCCCCTTCTATATGTGAAAATGTCAGTATCTGGGACAAAGAAGTGGTCCAGTGCTTACGAGCATCTACTGCTCCTATAGAAGACTCAAGTTCAGTTCTCACAACAGGCAGCTCATAACTGTCTGTGAACTCCAGCTTCGAGGAGATCCAACATATGTGGCCTCCACACACTGGTGGTATACACATACTGACATACACATGATTTAAAAATAAAACAAAATGTTAAAACAGGCATTAGTGTCCAAGAAAGTTTAGTGAGGGATGCAGCATATTTCCCAGGATCCAGGAAAGCCAGACTGTGGAAGAGAAAGCAGGGAGGAGGAGGCAGGGATGGAGATGTGGAAATCAATGATGCAGAGCAGACAGGTTCATGGATTAAGCAAATCAATAAATATATTGAGATAAGGTGAACTAACTTCTGACTATTTCAAAAGGTATAAAATTATAATTTTATGTATGAAGGCATGAATTTTACTAAGCAAATGGATGGATGCCAGGTAGACATGATAAACGGAAAGCAGGTATGGGTGTAGCAACAGTGTACGTGTGATGGCCTTTTGATGGATCGACTGAATTAAGCTGAAATTCTCTCGACATCCCTTTCTAGACTCTCTCTGCTTAGGGTTTGCTGCAAGAGATATTATCCCAAGAAAGATGAGAAAAGAATGGAAGGAAGTTCATGCTGAAACATATGTGTACCTTTCCCCCGTTATTCAATTAAGAGGCATCTAAACGCTGCGCTGTTAAAGGGTTCTGCCTGATCTTTCATAGAAGAGAGCTTATCCCTAACAGGCCTGACTTAATCAACTGGAAATTTTTAAAGCAGGCTTAGAGTACCAGTGAGTTAAAAGTCTCAGACTCCATGAACACAACTCTAGAACATTGTGGGAAAGGCAAAACTATGGAGACAGTGAACGACTCGTTGGTGGTCGAGGGTTGGAGTGAGGATGAGGAGGGGCATAGTCTATATAAAATGTGAGGAGATATTCTATATAATAACAGAGGATGGCTATGTCATCATTCATTTACCCAAACTCAGGAAACACCAAGAATGCTCCCTAATGTAAGCTACGTGCTTTGAGTCAATGCAGGTTCCTCGATGGGAAAAGCACACAACCTTGCCAAGGGTTGTTCAGCACACAGAAAGCCGTGGTTATGAGGGCATGGAAGTCATGTACTTCCCATAGTCGTTTTGTTATAAACATGAGTCTAGGAACTGGGAACCTGGTCCAGTGGATAAGGGTGTTTGCTGTTCTTGCAAAGGGCCCAGGTTCAGCTTCCGGCATTTGGCATGGCTCGCAATTGCCTGTAACTCCAGCTCCAGGGCACCCACAGTCCTCTTCCAGCCTCTGCAGGGGTCTGTGCTCACATGCACATGTGAAGAAATTCACACCATACACAGAATTACAAATAAAGGAAATCCCAAATAAAGAAAAACTAAATCTTATCCCCAGTGAAAAATAGGCTTTGTCTGTCTGGATCTAAGCAAAAAAGCTTGACTACAATCGCCCTTCCTTCCTCCCTCGATCATTTTTTCCTGACCCTTGACTGTGGGCAAAGCCACAATTTGTGCCCACAGCTGTCTAGCCCACACAAATTCCCTTTCTAGCCGGCCATCATTCAGACTTCCTAACCAGATCCTGAGGGTTGTACTATAGACAAGTCTCTCCCTCCTCTTGTGTGTGTGTGTCCCACCCTCTCTCTATGTGTCTATGTGTGTTTGTATCTCTGTGTCTCCCTCCCTCTCTCTATGTGTCTGTGTGTCTCTCTGTATTTCTGTGTCTCTCTGTCTGTGTCTCTGTCTCTATCTCCCTGGTGTACGTGTGTGTGTGTGTGTGTGTGTGTGTGTGTGTGTGTGTGTGAGAGAGAGAGAGAGAGNGAGAGAGAGAGAGAGAGAGAGAGAGAGAGAGAGAGAGAGAGAGAGAGAGAGAGAGAAATGGCCCACTGGTTCAGTTCTCTGATCCAACTCTGATTTATATAGCACAAATCTGGATATAAGGATATAGTTATACATAAATGTATGTATAGAGTCCTTGCTTGGTCCACTGAAAAGGTGTAGGGACAGCAAAGCACAGATGTTGCAATGCAAACATCTAACCTCCAGACCTAAATTTTTGAATACCATCTTTCAAGAACCTGGGTTCTTCGAGAAAAGGTTGATTCCATGTCTAAGGAAAGAAAATTCAAAGTGAGCCAAAATCATCTTGCTATACCAGAAAATAGGCAATCCTTAAGGACATCAATGAGGACCCGTCCAAAGGACATGGGAGCAGGTTTAAAGGGTTTGCATTACCAAATCTAGTACACTCGGAGCATCAAGATAAACAGGATAAGTCAGGCAGTGGTGGCGCACGCCTGTAATCCCAGCACTTGGGAGGCAGAGGCAGGTGGATTTCTAAGTTTGAGGCCAGCCTGGTCTACAGAGTGAGTTCCAGGACAGCCAGGGCTACACAGAAAAACCCAGTCTCAAAAAAACAAACAAACAAAAAAAAACAAAAACAAAAAAACAAAAAAGGTAAACAGGATATCATACATTCAGTGAAAGAGAGCTCCTGAAAATATTGTTGCTAGAAATATATGAAGAAAGGAGAAAACTTCCCATAGCAGAATGCCAATCAACAAATGCACATGGGAATGGGTAATGAGGGTGCTCTCTGATCTAGCCCAGAGTCACCCATGTAAGCTAGGTAAAGGTTTTCTTCTTAGAGCCAGCATAGGTTTTGTAAAACTGAGTACCAAATATTAATCCAATAGAGAGAAAGTGCTAATTTCTCCTAGTAAGTATAACACTGTTTCTGTGTTACCTCCACAAAGAACACTTGACCTGAGTCTGGTCATATGAAAGCACTCAGCTTAAGTTGAAGGACTGTCACATGATGAAGGTCCATGATCTTCAGAAGCTGTTTTTGACTAGTAGAAATCAAAGAGACAAGGCAGCCAAATTCAATGTGTGTTACTGGATAAATTCTGGACTAGAAAAGAAAGAGGTATGTGGTACTTTGGTGGGCTTCCTCCAAAACTCCTGTTGAAATCTGATTGTCACTGATGTTGTGCTTGATGGTAGGACCATCAGCAAATGATGTGACTGTTGAATGGTATCAACAAAGCTCTGTTAGGTCCCACAAGCACAGGTTATTTTTTCTTGTGCCATGTTCCCACTGTCTCTTCTGGCTTTCTACCATGTAGCACAAGGTCCTTGCTACAGGCAGCTGCTCGATCTTCTTCAACTTCCCAATACACATAAGTATAAGCCAAAATGAAAGTCTTTCCTTTACAAAGTCTCAAGTATTCCATTATAGCAATAGAAAACAGATCAAGATACATGGGCCTCTGGGTAGGAGAGTATCACACCACCATTGGGTTCCATATTGTGATTCCTTATGGCAATTAAGAAGCAGGGGGTCCTTTATATATGGATAGGTTTATACTGGACTATTTAGGAGTTGTGGGCCACTGACTCAGAGTAAAATAGATGGATAAATAGCCAATAAAATGTTACTTAGAATCTAGGCAGAGAAGATCCAAGAGACTCTGTGTTGTTCTTACTTGGCAATAGATTTTAAATTGTCTAAATTCTTTAAACACTAAAATTTTAAATATAATATCATTACAGTGGCTCAAAGGTGAACATTTTAAAGTGTTTATACTGATATAGCTCAAAACAGATCCCCTAATTCCCTCTGTGCCAAGTAACAATGAGAAATACTCAAGGGAGTTCATAATAGAGAAACAGCGTCTTGTCCTCTTGGGTGAGGCATAGAGCCTAGTTCTGACAGTGGAGTGACCTCTAATGCCACACATCATCAATGGTGATTTTCCCAGAAGCAGTGTGTTGATGACTAGAATTTTCTGTTGAGCATATGAAACTGCCACCAACTGCCTGACAGAAAAGCAATACCCATCTTTACTGTCTCTCTGTGAATCAAGGGTCTGGGCACAGTGTAAAGGTTCTTCACAAGCTGAATTGGAAGAATCTAGGTCTGTATTCTCCTCCAAAGCTCGTTGCCAGCATTAAATCCCACGTTCTTACTAGCTACTAGGCTGCTCTCATATGCTGGGTCCCTGAAAAGACTCCAGGGAGACCCCCAGCCCCCATGTTCACAGGATCCCACTTCTTTTTGGCCATCAGGAAATGCTCTGATGTTTTGTCTACCTAATTAGGACAAACACAAATAGATCAGAACTGAACTTTCCTCTGCAAAGGCAATGGTCTTTCAGTAACTTGCTCTCTGGTGAATATAGTGGCAACTTCAGAAGACAGCATTCAGTCCAAGGTAAAGGGATTTCATGACGAAACACTAAATATGAGAGTTAATTTATGAGTGCACAGATGAGCTACTGTTTGTCCCCTGGCTGGGCCAGGATCCCCTTTTCCCTGTGTGGTCACTGGCCAGGAGTGGCTCTTTCTGCCTGATTTCTCTCAGGCTCATTCTTGACCTCAGATTTGTCACCACGGCTACTGGAACCCGGAGCATGATGATGTTGCTAAGGGAACAATAATTTCTGTGACAGACAAATCTGGGAGTAGTTTGAATAGCTCAGAGTCATGATATCAGAAACCTAATTGCAAGGGTAGTAGTGCATCAGGTCCACAAGTCACCCCTGGACTCAAGAAAGGGAATAATAGGGGTACTGTCTATTAATTGTCACCTAGGAATGAACAACGTTTATGGTGTGGACCTCCCCATCTATTAGTCTCACGCTACCTTAACATTACATAACAGAGAAAAATCCAAAGCGGTAATATTTTAACTATGACACACCACAGTGCTCAAATGCCTCATATTTCTGATTAATTCCCAAATAGGCCCCAGTGCTCTCTACAGTCTTCCACATCATAAAAATTAAATTAAGCCTGGCTATAATTTTATAAAAGACTACAAACAGATTTCCTTTCAGAAAAATTAATTCAAATGAAGTTACCCGACATGGCTGAATGAACAACCCTACTCCAGAAGATTTAAGAAACTTAATGAAATTAACTCCCTGTGAGTTATTGGTCAGGAAGACTGTCTTAGTTAGGGCTTCCACTGCTGTGGAAGAGATACCATGACCAAGGCAACTCTTATAAAGGACAAGATTTAATCAGGGCTGGCTTACAGGTTCAGAGGTTCAGTCCTTTATCGTCGAGGTGGGAAGCACCGCAGTGTCCAGGCAGGCATGGCACTGGAGGAGCTGAGAGCTCTACCGCTTGTTCCGAAGTCAGCCAGGAGATGACTGTCTTCCAGGCAGCTAGGAAGGGTGTCTCAAAGCCCACCACCACAGAGACACACTTCCTCTAACAAGACCACACTCCCTAATATTGCCAATCCCAATATGCCAAGCATATTCAAACTACCACAGAGGCCCAGAAGTTTACCTACCATACCACATGATAAGACTCTATTGGTGAAGACACCACATACTTTGACTGCAAAACAAGAACATAGATAAATCAATTGCAAACCAAAACTGCCTCTCTTTTGGTTAACTTTCAAAAGGCTAGAAGGTGCACTGCAGGCTGCTGGTATTACCCAATGCTACTCTAACCTATAAGGCAAAGTGTGCTTGCCCGTGCAATGATGGCATGACCATTATGGGTAACTAACTGCATTCCGTTTTGTTGTTGGTTTTTTTTTTTTTTCTTTTTTTTTTTGAGGCCTGCTCCACAGGAGGGAATTTCCTGCCTGGTATTACAATTCTAGTCAAAATATGACTGGGGCAGCCATAGACCCTAAGGTAGAGCTTGCTATTGTTATTTTGCTAAATGGTCCAATTGCTATTGTTATTTTATTAAATGTTGTCAATTTGCCTTCTAATTTTTATGTTTGTACCTGCAGCCTGGACTGCTCTCAATCTTGGTCAGAGAAGTTTCTTTTCAGAACAGGAAATGGTAAATGCTAAGTTGTTTAACTGGTCAAAATGCAGAGAATAAGACTGGGTAATCAGACTAAGTGGGACATCTGTAACGACCCCATGATCACCCCCAAGGCTCAGGGATTATGGAAGAGGGGACCAAGAGAACCTAAGAGGGAAATGATGGAGTGGGGCTGTGACATGTAAACCTCTGTACTTGCTGTGCCTCTAACACTCGTGAACCCACAGCAACTGAGGGGATCCGAACAAGATCAAACCAGCCAACATTGTGGGGTAGATGTCAGACATACACTGCAGAGCCCATCCCTTCCTGAGGCAGGTGATAGTTGCTGGTGGAGAGAAAATCAGGGTTTTTTGTTTTGTTTTGCTTTTGTTTTTCTAATGTGTGTCCACTGGTAGATGTCACACACCCCAGTAGAACAGTACTCATTGGAAATAATGAGTTATTTTTTAAAAAGAATATGAAGTTGAGAGGAGATCATGTTAGGGGAGAACCTAGGAGGAAAACTGGTGGTGGAAGTAAATGTTCATGTTTCTTCATTGCATAGATATATGGAATTATCAAGAACAAAGAAAATTAGTATTAAAAAACCAATACTGTCTTCGATCACATGCTTGCTCAGAACTTATAAACTTAAAGCTGCACTAACAGCAGCCTTGAGAATAGAAGGGAGAAACAAAAGGAAATGAGTGTGAAATCATTTTCACTCACCGAGTCGAGTCCCTAAAGCCACTGACTCTTGACCGCCAGCCCAATCAAACCTTCTGGTTAAGATTACGGTTCAGGGGTCACAGCTGTTAAAATACCACTTCACCACTTCAAATGACAGTGTTGGCTTTCCTGACGTGCATGCCTAGGTAGCCTCAAGTCAGGGCATCACAGGCCTACTTCCTGATCCCACAATTCGAAACTTTGATCACTGTCTTTGGGACACTGAACCTTCCTCATTGACTAAGTATCAATCCAGCTACTGGGTGTCCAGTAGCTGCTTCCTACCAGCCAGCTCTGTGTATTACCTTTAAGACCAACTCACACAAGTCCAAAGAGAGGACAGAGTGTGAAGAAGTTTGGGGGAGCATGATGGGCAGATGATCATCACGGAGCAAAGAGGTAGACTGCGCGCAGGCTCCCAACCCTCCCATCTGCCCTACACGTCTCTGGCACAGCTTCAGGCATGTCCAGTTCATCATTTGCTGCCCACATCCTCGCCACCATTACCCAAATGAAGGGTAGGAATGCCACCCACTCCCATCTAGACAAATTCCATTTGTTCTACTACATAGGTCAGACTCCCCAAAAAGAGAATTGGGCACTTGACTCTGTGAAGTGGCCTATAATTGTGGTGGTTTGTTTGGTTTCGTTTGTTGCATTCTGTTTTCTCAGAAAGTAGTGAGGAAAGAGCAGCTGTTACAAATAAAGGAGATTAAAAACAGTCTTTGCCATTGAATAGTCTCCAGGCAACTGAGTTTCTGTAAGATGACCTGACTAGGCTGGACCCTAGATACAGAATCTACATACTCACAATATTAGAGTTACTTGGCTTTCAAAGAGTAATTACCTGTGCTGGATAGTTTTATGCCAGCTTGACACAAACTAAAATCATCTGAGAAGAGGGAACCTCAACTGAGAAAATGCCTCCATGAGATCAGGTTTGTAGATAGGACTGTAGGGCATTTTTATTAAGTAGTGATTGATGGGAAAAGGCCCAGCCTATTATGGGTGGGGCTATCCCTGGGCTGGTGGTTCTAGGGTCTCTAAGAAAGCAGKTTGAACAAGACATGGAGAACAAGCCAAGAAGCAGCACCCCTCCATGGCCTCTGCATCAGCTCCTGCCTCCAGGTCTCTGCCCTGTGTGAGTTCCTGTCCTGACTTTCTCCAACAATGAACAGTGATCTAAATGTGTAAGCCAAATAAACCCTTTTCTCTCCAAGATGCCTTTGGTGGTGGTACTTCATCACAGCAATAGAAACCCCGACTAAAACATCAGCTAAACCCTCAACTGACAGAGTTGGACCACTCGGTGCCTTCCTTCGGTCACCCAGGGAAGAATCTGGGTCTCCCTGACATTGCTCAGTAACGGTGATGTTCTCACCCACGGGAATGTGCCTTCTCCTTCAGAGAGCACGCATTTCCCTCCCTTCTAACTGGCATTTGCATATGGAGGCCAAATATTCAGCCCACTGTTTTTAAAAAAGGGGACAAGGAACATCATGACTAAGCCCTGTGTGCTGTGACTGTTTTAGAAGCACATGGACAAGCCCCTTATCTCCCAGCCTCCACACCCCTTCTTTGCCTTTCTGGCCACTGCCAAGCTAGCATTCTTTCCTGATAACTTGTTCTTGAGCTCAGATTCCACCAGGCTGCTGCTAAGATAATGCTAACTGCTCTAATGTGACTAACTACAGGGTCATTAACTCTGAAATCTTTGTTCCCCATAATCACCCAAGGACTAAGCTTAAAAGCTCTCCATCACAGCCAACCAAGAGAGCAAACAGTGAAGAAGACCAGTCATATAGGCCGTATCTAAGACTAGACTTGGAAATGATGTACATGACTTTACCTGACACCCCAATGCCTAGAACTTGGTCACCTTGGTCCATATGCAAAGATAGCTGGGAAATGTAGTCTTGTTGGGGCAGAAACTTTGTAGAAACAGTCCTCTATGGAAGAAAAGCATGAATCATAGGTGGAAAGCAATGTATCTCTGCTAAAATGAAGACGGGAGTTGGGGGCAGCAGTTGCTATTTACTATGTACAATCCCCGCTAAGTGCTTGACGGTGTTTCCGAATCTTCAGGCCCTACGAAGTAGTCTATTATCTCATTTTTAAAGATTAAAAAGAAATCCTAGACTCCATGAGAATACATTACTAGGCCTATATCATGTGACAGGATTGAATCCCAGAATATCTGACCATAAAGTCCATGTGTTTAAATAGTGCCCCATCTGGCATCCCTTAAATTTGGTTATAGTTACTTGATTGGGTTTTTCCTCTGGAGTTATAAACATCTTATTACCAGACAAGTTCCTCCTTACCACAAGACGTGGAATGCCACATGAGTTGGGGAGTCATCTAAGATCTGCAAAATCCCTTCATACCCTGAAACTGTCTCTTCTTTTCCGTTTCTTAGTGTCTGGTTCTCCTACTCACCAAAATTTCCTTATTCTGGGCTGGGCTGTCTCTCTTGAACTTCTTGGAAGAACACCCACAGGTCAGGTCCCTCAGACTGTTCCTCACACCCAAGTTTTTCTGGTGAACTTGCCCTAAGTTGCTGAAAACACTTTTCCGTCACCAGTGGAGCCATTCGATAAAAAGGCCACTCCAAGCACACTTTGCTCCTTTTCATATGCCTCTCCTCAGCTCTCCCATGTCACAAAGCTCCCCCAGGCCACAGCTTGCCTAAAACTCTGGCTTGAAGTTCTGTTTCATAACCTATTGCTTCTGTTCCTTCCTCGAGAAAGGACATTTTCAAAATCTAAATCTTAGGCTTAAAATTGCTCTCTCCAAATTGGATGTGCCACAACCTCACATTGAAGAAGCAGCTGGGGTAAGTTCAGGAGGAAAAGTAATAGCAGCAGAAGCTGCTCTTGCCTTCAAGTTGACAAGTCTGGTTTTCTGTTTGTTTGTTTGTTTGTTTGTTTGTTGTTTGTCTGTTTGTCTCTGTTCTCTTGTGAGCTCATACATCAACCCAATGATGAGGACTTTTTCACATAAGTTCAATAGACATTTCAGTCTCAGTTTTTGGAAGTTAGACAACAATAATAAAAGAAATTCAGATCTTGGTTTATTTCTTAAACAACAACAAGCCTGATTTGTTATTTTTCTCCTTAAAACTCAACCTTATTGTTAAGGAAGCTCTTAGGCCCCTCACATGGAATTCTCAGCATCACTGAGTTTTGGGTCGGGCCCCCTCCAATACCAGCGCTTCTCTTTTCTAGAAAAATATTTGTTGCACCACATCACCTTCACAATGACACCCTTGCTTTAGCAAATAGACATGTAATGGGGACAATCTCAGTCTAGAAAGTCTAACCATACTGCTTTCTTCTTGAGAATCTTCATGAAACTACATTTTATAATCTCACCAAAATATGATGATGATGATGATGATGATGGTAATAGTAATAATAATAATAACAACAACAACAACAATAATAATAATAATAATAAATAATTTGAATGGAAGTAGCCTATGTGGAGGAATAATGAATTTTCCCAGAAACCATAGCTTACTGAATGAATGAATGAATGAATGAATAAAAATAAATAAATAAATCACCGGCAGAGTCAGATGTGAACCACCTGTCTTCATTTTCTAGTTGGAAAAGTACCAAAGCCCTTCAAAAACACTAAGGCCTAATGCCATTGCTCTTGGCTGCCCGCCAAAACCTGATGATGAGATCCAATTTCTGAAAATACCACACATGTTGGTCACAGGCAATGAGAAAGTCATTGGGGAGTCACGAGCCCTGGGAAGCCCCCGCCCKACTGGCTAGCTYACGCCCTGCCTGCAGGTGTTGTGKTGGGGACTGAAGAGAAAAGTCATGAACAGTTTAATCAGCTGTGAACCCAGCCTGACAAAATGTTCTCATCGATACAACAGTGGCATGAATGTTGGTGGGGTAAACAACTGCTCTCTGATTGAATTTAAAGCCCACCCTCCAGGAGAGAACTCATGTCTGGAGCAGTAAGCCCTGACAGGAATGCGCGAGAGCCCTACAGGGAAGCTACTACTATTGTTTTGCTGAATGGACATACTGTCAACATGGCTTCTAAGCACTTCTCTTTATAACCAAACAYCAGTGCATCYCTCAGCCCTCTTAGAATGGCTTTTTGTGGTGAATAGTAGTAGTTAGTGCTGAGGCTGACGCCATACAACTTGTCAAAGCTCTCAGYCCTAAAGGCACACCTATCTCCCTCCCAAGGTTCAGGGAACGTCACAGAAGAGTCTGGAAGAACCAKATGCCAGGGGAGATTGCTGCAAATCAGTGTCTTCTGGACATAATGGGACCACTGCACTCATGAACTCACAGCAGCTGTGGTTTCCTATGCAGGAAGGGCCTGCACATGATCAAGCCAGGAAAGATTCCAGCACTGGGAGGGAGTGCAGGAGGCCCCGCCCCAGCTGAGAAGCTACTGGCAACTGATGGCACTGGGGAAGGGAGTCATTTCTCTCCAAGAGTGCGGTCCTTGTGTATAGCAGCATGGATTGGGGTGGGGGGTGCCTCAAGTTAGTAGGAGTGTGTGTTAAAAGACGTCAGAAGAAGCTGAAAGGACAAATGATAGACGGATATGATACCCACCTATGAAATATATATTACAATAATTTTAAAAAGCAATCTCTGGAAAGTTACAAAACTTCAAATGAATAATTGTGTCTGCATATATGTGTCCTTTCTTCCAGTGTTAGCCAGGAACCTCTTTCTCGGAGCCAGCTGTAACACCTACTATGTTCCCATAGTAATCATACCCCAGGAATGTTTCTGGCCAGAATCACAATCTGACTTGGCCTCAAAGTCATCTGGAAATAGTTCTTGCCCTTANATGCCAGGGGAGATTGCTGCAAATCAGTGTCTTCTGGACATAATGGGACCACTGCACTCATGAACTCACAGCAGCTGTGGTTTCCTATGCAGGAAGGGCCTGCACATGATCAAGCCAGGAAAGATTCCAGCACTGGGAGGGAGTGCAGGAGGCCCCGCCCCAGCTGAGAAGCTACTGGCAACTGATGGCACTGGGGAAGGGAGTCATTTCTCTCCAAGAGTGCGGTCCTTGTGTATAGCAGCATGGATTGGGGTGGGGGGTGCCTCAAGTTAGTAGGAGTGTGTGTTAAAAGACGTCAGAAGAAGCTGAAAGGACAAATGATAGACGGATATGATACCCACCTATGAAATATATATTACAATAATTTTAAAAAGCAATCTCTGGAAAGTTACAAAACTTCAAATGAATAATTGTGTCTGCATATATGTGTCCTTTCTTCCAGTGTTAGCCAGGAACCTCTTTCTCGGAGCCAGCTGTAACACCTACTATGTTCCCATAGTAATCATACCCCAGGAATGTTTCTGGCCAGAATCACAATCTGACTTGGCCTCAAAGTCATCTGGAAATAGTTCTTGCCCTTAWKRGAGAAGCTATGAGCCAATATGACTCACAAAACTCATATCTCTGTGCCTAAAGCCCACACTCACCATTACTATTCTAAGTCATCAATAAAACACATAGAAATATTCTATTAAAGATTACAAGTGTGYACCTCCACTAACTGCTATGAGTCAAAAAATGTATAGTAAAGAGAAAATAAAATATGTCGATCCTTAAGGAGAAATTGGAGTTAATTAAATTTTGGGAGCTACAAAGCAGAGAGCGTTGAGGTGACTGACTTAGTGCAGTTGARGGAAAGGAAACCTGAGCTGACAGTGAGGGCTGCCGAGGTAAGTTCATCTGTACTCCTCAGAAGGCTCAAGAGCTGGAGAGTACTGGTCTCACGGAAGAGGAGAAGAYAGTCCTGAAAACGATTGCTTACAACATGGAGTTCTATGTGAACACCAATCTGTTTTCTTCACAGTTTTGTAAGTCTGSAATTAAAGAAAGATTCATCTAGCTTGTCCATCTCTGACCCCAGTGGCATCAGACGGGGAGCTGAAGTAGGAGACAC
Organism: Apodemus speciosus; assembly: GCA_002335545.1. Lineage (NCBI taxonomy): Eukaryota > Metazoa > Chordata > Mammalia > Rodentia > Muridae > Apodemus > Apodemus speciosus. The sequence goes on from BDUI01007334.1 coordinate 70,521, forward strand.
ACTTCCAAGATGACTTTATCGATCGTATAACCTCAGAGAGTGCCGGCGTCTCTTTTTCTGGAATACTTAATGCTAGGTGTCAATTTGATTGTATTGAGGAATTCTTAGAGGATTGGGAAAGGGTACTGGGGAGTAAGTTTGTGTGGCCCTAGCACAGGCTGGCTTCCGGGCCACTGAGGTGAACCGCAAAGGCCTACCTTGAGTGTGCACAGGCATGACATCATCCCGGAAGCCCCACAAGCATGACATCATCCCGGAAGCCCCACAAGCATGACATCATCCGGAAGCCCCACAAGCATGACATCATCCCGGAAGCCCCACAAGCATGACATCAGCCGGAAGCCCCACCACTCCACTCCACTCCACGGAAAGGAAGTTGCTTCTAGAGTAGGGACATTCTTCTGCTACTGTTGACCATGGACTTCAGATTCTAGACTCTTCCGCCTTTGAACATAGTCTTGTGCCAGTATTCCTCCAGGGAGCTCTGAAGCCTTCAACTTTGGACTRGGATTACATGCTGGTCTCTCCCATGCTGGGGCTTCTGATTTCCTGCACTAAGCAAATGTCCTGTCTCTTCGACCTACAGGTGACCATTGTGGGATGTTTCAAGTTCTAGGATCAGGTGACCCAATCAAATAAAACTTCTCCTCTCATATGCCAATGAGAGGAGAACTCCGGAGTATTAGTTTCTCTGGAGAACTCTAATACTCTCTTTCTTACTCTCTCTCCCTCTCCCTTCTCATCTCCATCTCTCCCTCCCTTTCTCCCTTCAGTCTCCAAAGCCTGGCTTGGGGCTTCTCATGGCACATTGGTCTTGAGATGATTGTTTTCTACRTGGTTATTTTCAACTCCAAGAGAAACAACTAGACTACTAACTAAACTGGTCCAACATAATTGCTACCATATTCCACTGTGTGGAGCCAGAAATGGCCAGATTCAGAATTCAGATTCAGGAGAAACAGACTTCACCTTTTGATGAGAGAGGGCAACTGGTAGCCGAAGAAGAGAGCACAGGATAGGAGACACCATGTCCGCCACATTCTGTAAGTGTAATCCATCACCACCCATTCTATTCAGGAGTGTACAGCTGTTCCACATGCAAAACATGTTCGCTTTAAGCCTAAGATTCCTAAAGTCTCCCTCTGTGCTATGTGTGCTCTATCTAACTCCGGATCTCCTCATCTAAACAAGATCTAGATGCGGATGCATTTCTCCAGGTCTGTATCAGTTATTTTCCTGTTGCTGGGATAAAAATCTCACAACCAAAGCAACTCACAGACGCATTCACTTGGCTTCTGGTCCCAGAGTAAGAGTCCATTGCTGTGGCAGCAAAAGGGAGAACCAGGAAGCCGAAGTGTTGTCTTCTCAAACCATCTAACAAACATCTTGGGTTTCCTTTCATTGGATCATCATTGTTCATGAGCTGCCAGACACTCCAGGGAGCGTATAGTATCCAGAAGAAAGGTCAATCAAAATGGAAAGACAGAACAAACATGGAAACCCTGAGCCCTGCACCCTTCGAATTTCCAGTAGTCTCCTGCCCTGTCAATGACAAATGCATGGAATGGGGACGAGTCTAGAAATAAAGAGCTTGAGATGGGGTTATAATCTACAAATTAAGACCTTATAAATTTTCTAAAAACTAAAAGGTTCTGGGGACTATTCAAATATGTGTGATGTTAAYCTCTAAAAACAAATAAGAAAATATAATATAGTCATTTTTTTCAGGATTATCACTTTGATAATACATCAAATAGTAAGTTATTTCTGCAGACTTCAGTACTCACTTCTTGAGGACAGGCTTACCCTGCTTCCTCATGGGTATGAAAGTGACTGGAAAGGTGGGGGTGAGAGGGAACTACAGGTGAACGGATGATGGACTTCAGCAGCTCAGACAATACCTTAAGGCCTGCTAGTATGTAAATACAAGATTAATACATGAAAATGGTGCCTATAAGAGAGAAGGAAATCAAAACTTCTTCCGAGGGTAATTATGGAACTCTAACACTAGAAAGGACAACAGAAACAATCGWACCAACCACTTTCCAGATGAGGAAATTTAGGTTAAAGAAATCCTTCGGGGACTGGAGAGATGACTCAGTGGTTAAGAGCACTAACTGCTCTTCCAGGGGCCCTGAGTTCAATTCCCAGCAACTACATGGTGGCTCACAACCATCTGTAATGGGCTCTGATGCCTTCTTCTAGTGTGTCTGAAGACAGCAACAGTGCACTCCTATATATAAAATAATTCTTTTATTAAAAAAACTACTTAAAGAAAAAGAAGTCCTTCTCCATTTTACATAGCTGCCTCATAACCCCAGTGACAGTAAATGACCTGAGAGTGAGCTCTCTGAAGTGWGAAAGGAGAAACGCTGTGCTCTCTACTCTGGCTTTGTTGATAACGTGGGTATTATTGAAACTTCCAATCACCCCCCCACCCCCCGTGGGACTGTCAACTTGGAAGAACACTGATGCACACACCCTCCTGAGACACTCAGCAAAGTGTTGGAATTATTCTTGCTGGTATCTCGGCTGAGGACCAGTGGGACAATGACATATTAATCAGCAAAGGATAAATCATGGCTGTCATTTCTTTTCTGTTTTCCTCCCCTAAAGGGCAAATGGTTTTTGCATGCATACACTTCCAGYGACCTGTTGAAACTGGATGTTTCTCACCATCCTGGTCATAAGTTTGCTCCCCAAGTGGGACCCCAGTTTAAAATACCTCTGGCACGAAGCTACCAGTGGTATGAAATGTTCCATGAAGCAAACCCAATATCTCCCTTTTCTTGAGTTCTCTATTATTCTCATATCTGATATGACACAAATAGCTTTTTAAACTGGACCAGGTATAGAAAACAGCCAGAAAAAAACAAAAGGATTAAAAACAACAACAACAACAACAACAATAACTAGACAATCTCGCCGTCCACATGCTTTAGTTTCCAAGAGCAACATCTAAATTTTAATACTCAACAACTTCGGCTAAACGTCTCCATGGCTTTTGTTAACTTCAGTGAATTCTGGGCCAATTAACTTATCACAAACAGGACACCAAGGGAGGGACCCCAAAGAGAGGACCCTGTCCTGTGTAGTCATTCGCAAGCAACTCGGGCATGATGACAAAAGCGAGAACCAATGGAAAAAGAGTTCACACTCATTGCTCTCGAGCCATGTTGTAGGCTAAGTTATTTCATCTTTATGAGAAGTGGCGGGATCCTGGCCTCTTCTTGTCATCATCTAGCCTGTGAACCAAATGCTAAATAGCCCATTTATGCTATAAGACAGACAGTGAATAGTCACATTATCCTCGCTGGCCCTGCAGGGCCGTGGTATGATATCAGAATGTCAAAGTGGATCTGAAAAGAGCTTTGTAGGAAATGAAGCAAGATTCTAAAGAGAGCAGAGCAGCTGAATCGCTGAGGATACGGCCACAAACAGTGACACGCGAAGCATGCTGGGTAAAACCGAGGCCAGAAACACTCAGGAAATCTCTGGCTGGCTACAGAAAGCAGGTGGGTGTACTGGAAGCCAGTTCTCCTCAACACGGAGGTCGGGGAGCTAAAAAGAAGAAAGCCAACTCATAAATCCTAATAAACACATATTTTAATTTATTAATTTAGTAAAATTGTGCTGCCGTAAGACAAGGCACTTTTCCMTGGACAGGTGCACCGCAATTTTTTCTTTAATACTAAATCTCCAGAGAATCATAGGATAAAGGCAGTCTGATGTGCCCTGGCAGAATTTGAGACAAAACTATTTTCCCCCTCTGTAAAGCGTCTGTCAGTGGGAAGGGCAGGTCTGCCAAATGAGGAGCCCGACCTGGAGGCGACTAGACTCCCACTTAGACCAGGGCGACTCGCCAAGACTTCCAAGGCCAAATCGGAAACAACCACATTGAGTTCATTAAACCGAYCAAGTGATCAAAGGCTCCCAAGTCTTCACAAAGGCAAAAAAATTAATCTGTTTAGTACTTGGCTAAATTCTCGACTGTTRAAGTAAATTTGAAATGAAATTCATCAAATTCCCCTCTTCCTGTGGAAAAATCCCTTCAGTTCCTCCAAGTAGCCACAAGGTGGCAGAAGCGCTCTTTGCATTAGTGAATGGACTGGACCGCTGCAGCAGCTGCTTCCTTCCCGAATTAACAGGACTGCTTGGATGCGAGTAAACTAAAGAACCAAAGTGTGAACACCAAACACATAGGGCGCGGGGTGGGAGAGAGGTGGCTGGAACGGAAAGGTCAGACGGGGAAGGGGAGGTAGAGCTAACACTAGGGGCTATTTGAGGGGGCATATGAAACCCCTTACAGTAGAAGCTTGCTAAAATATATACATATATGAATGTGATCTAAATGAAATCTCCAAATATCGGGAGAGACAGAGCCTCAACTGAACATCCCTGTCAACCAATGATGCTTCTACTACAAGAAATGCATTAGATATGATTTGAGATTTTGGCCAAAGGGGACCCATTGGAACCCCCAAACAGACTGACAGACAGTAAGGTCCTGGTGCCAAAGCTGCACAACTCATCAGACACAGAG
>BDUI01007336.1:16802-28339 GCA_002335545.1 Apodemus speciosus
GCAATTAAAAACAATGAATTCATGAAATTCTTAGGCAAATGGTTGGAACTGGAAAATACCATCCTAAGTGAGGTAACCCAATCACAAAAGAACACACATGGAATGCAGTCACTGATAAGTGGATATTAGTCCATAAGCTCTGAATACTCAAGACACAACTCACATATCAATCATTCCCAAGAAGAAGGAAGGAGAGGGCCCTGGTCCTGGAAAGGCTTGATGMAGCATTGTAGGGGATTTCCACGACAGAGAAGTGGGAGGGGGTTGATTGGGGAATGGGCGGAGGGAAGAGGGCTTATGGGACTTATGAGGAGGGGGGAACTAGGAAAGGGAAAATCATTTGGAATGTAAACAAAGAATATAGAAAATAAATGAAGAAAAGGAAAGTTAAAAAAAAAAAACGGAGGAATCAAGTTCATTCAAGAATCACACAGTGCTCGATTCACAGTAGCGTACGAGCAGTGCCATGTGTTCTGAAGTCCATCCTAAGCCATTCGCCTCACTCTGAGCTGTGCAGACATCATGCAGACATTTTCTGAAACTCCTTTGTAAGAACTCAGTGGCTACTTTGAATGTGTTTATGTCATCCATGAGAACAAATATTTGTTACATATAGCAGATAGACAGCTCCAGACAGCCTCGGGTGACAGCTCATTCATGTAGAGGAGGTCGGACACTATTCCCTTTGGGGCAGCTTTTCTTTGGGTAATATAAAAAATATTCAGAAAATCTCATAACTGTAACCCATAATATAACAAAGAAACTATGACAGAAAAGCTTCAGAGAATAGATAGAAGTCACGTATGGGAAGTACAATGCTACATATACACCTTTCAAGAGAAATCATCTGAATATTTATAATAATATTAAGAAGTGGAAGCAAAGTTCACAGGTATTTTCTACTTAAATGATATTAAACCCCTTATAGGAATATTTTATAAAAAATAAAGTGAGCCAGATATGAGATATGCATGTAATTTAAAATTCAGGTATTTTCATTGCAACATGCTCAAACTTGAAAATAATTTTTACTACCTCAAGCTTATCCAAGACAGCATTTCAACATGTAATGATACAAAGTTATTTTGTAAAGTATTATTTATTTTATGTATATGAGTAGCTGTCTTCAGACGCAACAGAAGAGGGCATTGGATCTTATTACATATGGTTGTGAGCCACTATGTGGTTGCTGGGAATTGAACTCAGGACCTCTGATAGAGCAGTCAGTGCTCTTAAATGCTAAGTCATCTTTCCAGCCCCCTAATACAAAGTTGTTAATGCCATAGTTCACCTTTTCCACATTGCATATCTAAGACATAGTGTAAAGTATATACTATCATCACATTATAATTAGAAATCTCTACTTCATGTGTTCGGTGCCTACATTCAAAAGCTGCCCTAAGGTTRACAATACAGCCTTAGAAACCCCCATCACTGAATCACAAAATAGGCTTTACATTACTACTGGAGAAACCCAGTTTTCTTATAACCAACGATGTGCAAGTCAGCATTTTAAAATGTCTCATTAAACTAAGATCATGACAATAATCTTAGGTGGTGTTGCATCTACTGAACCTTCTCCAATTGCTTTGCTATCTGTAGAATGTGTAAAATGAGTTAATAAAGGATGTGTTTTTCTCGGCAAAACTCTTCTGTCCTACTTCTTGACCATCAATTTTACCTTAACTTGAAATTTTCACTTTTAACTTTATTACTAAGATGTATGTGACAAAAAAGATGTAAACGACAATGTGAATTCGACAACGTGAATAAGTGTTTCAAACAATAATCTACACATGGACTTTGGTGAGGACCTGTTTTTGTGTTTAGAACCAACACTAATAGTGTCCTTCATAACTTACTATAGCTCATATTGCTGACTCTCACAAATAGCCCAAGAACAGAGAACTCCTCAGCATGTCACTGACTCCTCCCTGTCCTGTCTGAGGTCAGCAGTGTGCCCTCACTCCTGCCTCTACAGGGAAGAGTAAGAGTGCTCAGGGGAAGCAGAGCTTCATCCGAGCCTCCCATTTGTCTTCTGGATTCACCTCTCACGTTCTCCTCAAATAATTCTTTCTATTCTTTCTTCCTTTTTTTCTTTCTTACATTGTGCCTCACCTAGCCTAGGCTTAAACTTGCTTTACCACAAAGCTTTGAACATCAAGTCCTACTTTCTCTACTTCCCAAGAACTGAGATTYCAAGACTGAGGAGCCTACAGTGCTGGTTACATTTTTCATTTATTGTCTGATTATAGATATTATATTACCTTCTTCTGTGCTTTGACAAAATTACAATTTTAGCACTCTGATATCAATTTAAATTAGCATATCCATGAATACAACCAGTTCCATAATACTTGGATTTTACCAGCATTATAGATTCTACTCTCAAAGGTTAATCACAGAGTTTGGAAAGCAACTAGTCAAACACTGATGAATTATACTTCTCCAAAGAGCTCTTGGCATTTTAAAATCACCATGGATGYATTTGTTAGGTAGAAAAGAGATGGCGATTACGTCAGGGGACATAAGCAGAATGTCCAGGAAATATTTCTGTCAAACAGCATTGAGAATGAAATAGCTTATGATTTCATTTAATAACAGATTTGTATGCATATCTTTTAAGTAGAGACCTATTCATTTTTATTATTAAAGATGCTTTCTCATGGCTAGTGGGCTGATTAAAAAATACTGCTTCTACAGCCATGCTGCATAAATAAACTAGAAACAAAATTTCAGTGAAATATTAATGGTATTTTAACCAGATTTAGCAGATTTCAGAATTAATTGTCTCAATTACATTTCTGTCTTCAAAAACTGTTAAAGGAACTCGATATTTCAGGAACAATATTACATTTCACACACATTTATGGTTTGTTACATGTTCATTTCTCTATGGTGCCATTAGCTGTGATACTAACACATTAGGGGAACAGCCAGGGTTTATTTTGTCACTCATAACATCAATACCTGGGGGGCACTTCTGATTAATTTTACTTAGATGGCTGGTTACTGACTAAAGAAACCTGTGAAATATTAAATCTCTAATCTTCGGCTGCTAATAAAAGTTTCAGAACAAAAAAAGAATGTTGCTTTTGCTTGTGAAAGTTGAGATGTTCTGTAGTTTGGCATAACAGAAAGTTCTCTATATCTATGCATATGTCCACATCCACATCCACATCCAAGTCTGTCTGTCTGTCTGTCTATCTATCCATCCATGCATCTATGTATCTATGTATGTATTTGTATGTATGTATGTATGTATGTATGTATGTATGTATGTACCTACCTACCTACCAGAATTTGTGTTGTAAGGGGGTGGTTTCTACTAGCATCCTAAATGGTCTTGGATTCCACAAATCAAATAACCCTATTAAAAATGGGGTGCAGAGCTAAACAATTCTCAATTGAGGAAACTCGAAAGATCGAGAAGCACCTAAAGAAATGTTCAATATCCTTAGTCATCAGGGAAATGCAAATCAAAACCCTGAGATTCCACCTCACACCAGTCAAAATGGCTAAGATCAAAAACTCAGGTGACAGTAGATGCTGGCGAGAATGTGGAGAAAGAGGAACACTCCTCTAGTGTTGGTGGGATTGCAAGCTGGTACATCCACTCTGGAAATCAGTCTGGCAGTTCCTCAGAAAACTGAACATAGCATTACCTGAGGACCTTGCTATACTACTCCTGAGCATATACCCAAAAGATGTTCCAACATGTAACAAGGACACATATTCCACTATGTCATATCAGCCTCATTTATAATAGCCAGAAGCTGGAAAGAACCCAGATGTTCTTCAACAGAGAAATGAATACAGAAAATGTGGTATATTTACACAATGGAGTACTACTCAGCTATTAAAAGCAATGACTTCATGAAATTCTTAGGCAAATGGATGGAACTAGAAAATATCATTCTGAGTGAGGTAGCCCAATCACAAAAGAACACATATGGTATGCACTCACTGATAAGTGGATATTAGCCTAAAACCTTCTGAATACCCAAGATACAATTCATAAACCACATGAAACTCAAGAAGAAGGAAGACCAAAGTGTGGTCTTCACTTCACCTTCTTAGAAGGGTGAAGAGCTTCAGCTCTTCTTAGAAGGGGTAACAAAATACTTAGGGGAGCAAATATGGAGCTAAAGTGTGGGAGCAGAGACTGAAGGAAAGGCCATCTAGAGACTGCCCTACCTGGAGATCTATCCCATATACAGTCACCAAACACAGACACTATTGTGGACAGTGCATGCTGACAGGAGCCTGATATGGTTGTTTCCTGAGAGGCTCTGCCAGAGCCTGACATATACAGAGGCAGATGCTGGCAGCCAACCATTGTTCTGATCATGGGGTCCCCAGGGGAGGAGTTAGAGAAGGACCTCAAGGGACTTGAAATCCCATAGGAAGAATAACCAACCAGAGCTCCCAGGGTCTAAACTACCAACCAAAGAGTACACATGGCGGGACTCATAGCTCCAGCCACATATATAGCAGAGCATATAAGATGCTCTTGTTGAGCATCAATGGGAGAAGAAGTACTTAGACCCATGAAGGCTTGATGCCCCAGGAATGCGAGGGTGGGGAGGCAGGAGTGGGTGGGTGTGGGGGGCACACCCTCATAGAAGCAGGGGAAAGGGGAATGGGATAGGGGGTTTCTGAGGGGTAAATCGGGAAAGGGGATAACATTTGAAATGCAAATAAATAAAATATCCAATAAAAAATTACTCTGAATTTTAGTTCTTTGATTTGTGAAATTAAAGAATTGGGTTCTACCTCAAAATACTTGCATTTCTGAAATTCTGTAATGAAAAACAAATAATATAATGGCCACAGTTATATTTGCCTCTGTGTCAAAAAGTTAAGATAAAACTCACCAAAAACTAAAATTTTAATTACTTTAGAGCCTAGAATCATATACTTCCTTGAAGTAAATATAGATAACTGATTCGACTCTATCTTTATATTTCTCTGCACATTCCCTTCTCAGAAACTGGTTGTGGGTTAAGCCTTTCTATTTTCATTGCAAGGATCCATTTGCATACATCTTTGTGGGTGAACTGGAAAATTCCTAAGTGTGCTCCTTCTAACATACCAGTATTTTGTAGAAGCCATCCATGAAAAATTTCAAATTTATATTTTTGTAAATGTAATTTACATTTGAAATTTTCTGCATGTTTTTAGCATGACATGCTCACTGTGATCACCTCCAACCTGTCTTTAACCACAAAGTGTGGCTGAACTGAGCAGCAATTTACACTGAGGAAATACTAGTTTATACAGCAACACAACAACAACAACAACAACAACAACAACAACAACAACCATAAGAGCAACAACAACAAACCCACGAGTGACCCCAAAAGAAAAGGAAAATGTGAGGTTTTGGAATCTTACACGGAGGCTTTTCCCTCATGATCTTAGCAACCTATGCCAATATATATATATACTATCTATGAAAATCAATCTCATGATATGAAAATGATATCAGCACTAATGAAATTTTATATTGTATATACCAGCAACCAACTATCAACCCTACAAAAATATATATTTTATGCAGATACACCAAGTTCTACTCCTTAACTATTTACTGGTATTTTCCCTTTTATACTATCCCTATCATTCTATATTAAAGTCCTAAAAATGAAATTTTCATTACAAAAAATAAATGAAGCCTGACACTATTACTAATGCTACGCYGTGCTTACAAACAGGGGTGTATAATAACCTCCCTCCGGAAGGCCCAACAAGCTGCTGAAAGACTCAGATGCAGATATTTAAACCTAACCAATGGACAGAAGCTGCTGACCCCAGTCACAGAATTAGGGAAAAGCTGGAAGAAGCTGAGGAGAGCAGCCCTAGAGGAAGACCAGCAGTCTCAATGATCATGGACCCCTGAGATCTCTCAGACACTGGACCACTTACCTGGCAGCATACACCAGCTCATATGAGGCCCCAACACATATACAGCAGAGGACTGCCAGGTTTGGACTTAGAGAAGATGCACCTAACTAGCAAGAGACATGAGGCCCCAGAGAGTGAGGCAGCCTGGTGGGTGGGGCTGGAGGCTGAGAAAGGAGGTATGGTATGGGGAACAGCCAGAGGGTAGACTGGGAGGGGGATAAAGTCTGGACTGTTAAAGAAAGATTGAAAAACAGAATCTCAAAAAAAAAANATATATATACTATCTATGAAAATCAATCTCATGATATGAAAATGATATCAGCACTAATGAAATTTTATATTGTATATACCAGCAACCAACTATCAACCCTACAAAAATATATATTTTATGCAGATACACCAAGTTCTACTCCTTAACTATTTACTGGTATTTTCCCTTTTATACTATCCCTATCATTCTATATTAAAGTCCTAAAAATGAAATTTTCATTACAAAAAATAAATGAAGCCTGACACTATTACTAATGCTACGCYGTGCTTACAAACAGGGGTGTATAATAACCTCCCTCCGGAAGGCCCAACAAGCTGCTGAAAGACTCAGATGCAGATATTTAAACCTAACCAATGGACAGAAGCTGCTGACCCCAGTCACAGAATTAGGGAAAAGCTGGAAGAAGCTGAGGAGAGCAGCCCTAGAGGAAGACCAGCAGTCTCAATGATCATGGACCCCTGAGATCTCTCAGACACTGGACCACTTACCTGGCAGCATACACCAGCTCATATGAGGCCCCAACACATATACAGCAGAGGACTGCYAGGTTTGGACTTAGAGAAGATGCACCTAACTAGCAAGAGACATGAGGCCCCAGAGAGTGAGGCAGCCTGGTGGGTGGGGCTGGAGGCTGAGAAAGGAGGTATGGTATGGGGAACAGCCAGAGGGTAGACTGGGAGGGGGATAAAGTCTGGACTGTTAAAGAAAGATTGAAAAACAGAATCTCAAAAAAAAAAAATGAGTTCATGTGTAGATGAAGAACTATATAAATCAAAACAACAAACAAACAAACAAACAAACACCGGAGAGAAACAGAAATGTAGGTCAATGTTAGAGTACTTGCCTTGTATGCACAAAGACACCGGATTTGAAAAAAATTTTGAATTGAAAGAATATAAAGAAAATAAATAGGAGAAGGAGGATGTTCGTGCGCCTTGTTTTAAAGTTGCAAAGTTCTATTAGGATCCTGAGGTAAATGCTGTCCCACTGCCACACCTACATAACCACCTATGGCTACTTGGTGTTTACCATGGCACGACCAGAACATAATATCCACATGTTATAACTGTCTTTGAAGAACTTGACATTTGTCTAATTTGAATAAAGATGCCCTGTAAGCATGACATTCATGCTGTTAAAAATTTAATCCATAGGAAAGAAGTAAAACACCAAATAATAAGTTTTGCAATGACTATATGTCAAAATTCCAGTTACATAATATTGTAATTTCAATCTTCCTTGTACAGTAAAACTCGCGAGAGTCTAGGAGCACAGACTAATATCTATAATTAGTAAAAGTAAATGGAGGTAAAGATTCTATCACTAGTAGGAGCAAATGGAGGTAAAGATAAAAACCAGTGCAAATGTCTGGGATGCCAGTGGGCGTGACAGCAATCTTCTGAGTGAGAAGAATGCTCACGTGACACAGTAGCTATGGAATCCCTCACTGGTTGACCCAGTCAATGAAAACTGAGTGAGGCTTCCCTTCAAGATGAAGGATACTGGTGAAATAATGATGAAAGTGGTTACTCGGATCAAATCAAGTGGTTATATTTTGAGAACACCAAGAAGCTTCTTAAGAGGAAAAAAGTCATGAAAGTGAATTGCTGCAAAGCAAGACTGATCATAAAAGGCCTCAGTTCATGCGTGTCACCAAAATCCTTATTTCTACATCAATTCAAGAGAATGATGCTACATATAGCAATCTTGTTAGGCAGCTGTTTACTTTGAAGTCATGAAACACATCATTCCGTATGTTCTAGGATTTCAGGATGCTTTTAACAAGCCATCTGATTTTATTCTGATTTGTTTTCTTGTATAACTGAATTAGCATATCTCCCTTATAGCTTTTAGTATTTACTCGTCTGCATTTTGTTACCTCTCCAAAATTTGTGGAGAGATTCAATTTTGGTTATATATATTTTTGGGGTTTTAAAAGCCTTTTTTTAAATTTAGATGCTCATTTCTTCCCCTAAGACTTAGGAACTTTTCAGCTGCAATTGCACTGAAGGGATCTTCTATATGATTAGTTCTGATCTCAGCTCAATGTTCCTATTGAATTTTAGGCTTGGCATCTTTATTATATCATAGGTCTATTGTCATCAGACTCTTGAAAAAAATCAGAGAAGGAATTACAAATATCCTAAAATCAAATGAAAATTATGGCAGAACTTATGGGAAATTTGGGATACACCTAAAGCAGATTTAAGAGGAATGCTTACAAGTATGATATTAGAAATTCAAAGTGACATCAAATAAATAACCTAATAGTATACCACATTACAGTAGAAGAAAGAAAATGGCAAACTCTGAAAGAGTTTAAGGGTGTGGGATAATGGTGGAAGGAACATAAAACTAGGTCAGACTGAATTTATCTACACGGGCCCTGAGTAGAGATTCTAGGATTAGTATGGAAGCTCTAACAGTTAAAAAAAAGTTGTCAGAAGTTTGTTTGAGTGGTTGTCTAAAGTGTTTATCAAAAGATGGCCCACTGGAAAGGATTGGATATGCCTGATATCCCTTGGCTCAGTGTTGATGAAGGGATTTTAAAGCTTAGGGAAATGGCAATGCTAGAGAGAATACTTTGTGTAAAACCTAATCCTCCACAATGGGAAGGCCCAGAAAATATGCCCTTCACCAGTCTTATAAGGTGTAAACTGGTGAAAGGGGCACCAGCACATTTGAAGAGTGTTTTTCTTGCCCTTTTCCTTGTGCCAGACCTTAGGGTTTGAGATGCTGCTGCTCAACTAGATGAATTAAATTCAATGGGTTTAATTGGGTCCTGAGGTAACAAGAGGCAGCATTGAATCTCCAGAGACAAGGTTATCATAGTTATTATAATGGACAGTGTAGACAAAACAATGTTTATAATGACATACCCTATAATGGTGAGCACAGGAGAGGTGAAATTTATAATGGCATGACTTGTTTGGACCTTTGGTACTGGCTAATCAGTAATGGTGTTTCCAGGCATGAAACAGATAAAAAAAAAAAAAGCCTACTGCATGTCTGTTTGATCTGTATAAACAGAAAAATTCTCAAACAAATGAAAGAAAGGCTACATTGGATCGTGGAAAAAGGTAATCTCAGCTAGTGAATCTATTTCCAGACTTGAGCTACTTTGAAGATGCAGAGCCCCTTGAATGAAGGGATGGCCAGGTTCCCCTAAGGAAGGATCTTGATAAGACACCTAACATTTTGCTCTTAGCCTTTCTCCAATTCTTCCTCAGAAGGACCTACCAGCCTTTTACAAGGGTAACTCTACACTAGGAGAAAGGAAATAGACTTTCCGGGGTGTATTGGATACTGGTTCTGAATGGACACTGATCCCAGGAGATCCCAAGAAACATTGTGGTCCTCCAGTTAGAGTAGGGGCTTATGGAGGACAGGTGATCAATGGAGTTTGACAGATGTCTGACTCATAGTTGGTCCAGTAGGTCCCTGGACACATCCTGTGGTCATTTCCCCAGTTCCGGAATGTATAATTGGGATAGATATACTCAGAAAAAGGCAGAATTCTCACACTGAGTCCCTGACCTGTGGAGTGAAGCCTTTAGAGTTGCCTCTGCCAAAGAACATAGTGACTCAAAACCAGTATTTGTACTCCTGAAGGAAATGCAGCAATTACTGCCACTATCAAGGACTTGAAAGATGCAGGGGTGGTGGTTCCCGCCACATCTCCCTTTAACTCTCCTATCTGGCCAGTGCARAAGACAGATGGATCACRGAGAATGACAGTTGACTATCGAAAACTAAATCAGGCAGTAACTCCAATTTCAGCTGCTGCATCAGATGTAGTTTTCATTACTTGAGCAAATTAACACATCGCCTGGTTCCTGGCATGCAGCTATTAATCCAGCAAATGCCTTCTTCTCAGTACCTGTCCATAAGGACCACCAGAAGCAATCTGTTTTCACTTGGCAAGGCCAGCARTATACTTTTGCAGTTTTGACTCAAGGATACACTAACTCTCCTGCCCTGTGTCTTAAGGGATCTTGATCATTTGTTTCTTCCACAAAATATATTGGTGCACGATATTGATGATATTATGTTGATTGGACCAAGTGAGCAGGAAGTAGCAACCATTTTGRACTCATTGGTAACACATATGCATATCAGAGGATGGGAAATAAATCCAACCAAAATTCAAGGACCATCTACCTCAGTGAAATTCTTAGGAGTCTAATRGTGTGGGGCATGCAGAGATATTCCTCCTAAAGAAATATAAGAAAGGTAAGTTATTGCACCTGGCCCCTCCCAACACCAAAAAAGAAGTACAATGTTTAGTGGGGTCTATGTGGATTCTGGAGACAGYACATTCCTCACTTGGGTGTGTTACTCAGGCCTATTTACCAAGTGACTCAGAAAGCTGCTAGTTTTGCTTAGGGCCTAAAACAGGATAAGGCTCTTCAACAGGTCCATGCTGATGTTCAGGCTGCTCTACCACTTGGACCATATTATCCAGCAGGATGGATGATATTGAGGTGTAGGTGGCAGATAGAGATGCTGTTTGGAGACTCTGGCAGGCCTGTRTAGGGGAATCATAGAAGAGACCTTTGGAATTTTGGAGCAAAGCTCTGCCATCATCTGCAGACAACTATTCAAAGGGAGCCTTTGAAAAAGAACTCTTATGAACATGAACTCTTATGAACATCTGTCCTTGTTACATGCTGGAGAATTCTCTAGGTATATTCCCTCCCTGTAGTAGCAGGGTCCTCCGGGAGTATTATGTCTAATTTTCTGAGGAACTGCCAAACTGATTTTCAGAGTGGTTTTTACCAGCTTACAATGACATCAGCAGTGGAGGAGTGTTTCTCTTTCTCCACATCCTCACCAGAACCTCCTGTCTCCTGAGCTTTTTTTATCTTAGCCATTCTGACTGGTGTGAGGTGAAACCTCAGTAGTTTTAGTTTGCATTTCCCTGATTACTAAGGATGTTGAACATTTCTTTATGTGCTTCTCAGCAATGTGATATTCCTCAGTTGAAAATTCTTTGTTTAGCTCTGTATCCCATTTTTAATAGGGTTATTTGGTTCTCCAAAGTCTAACTTCTTGAGTTCTTTGTATATATTAGATATTAGCCCTCTGTTGGATGTAGGGTTGGTAAAGATCGTTTCACAATTTGTTGGTTGCTATTTTGTCCTATTGAGAGTGTCCTTTGCCTTACAGAAACTTTGTAATTTTATGAGGTCTCATTTGTCAATTCTTGATATTAGAGCATAAGCTATTGGTGTGCTGTTCAGGAAAATTTCCCCTGTGCCCATGTACTTGAGGCTCTTCCCCAATTTCTTTTCTAATAGTTTCACTGTATCTGGATTTATGTGGAGGTCCTTGATCCACTTGGACTTGATAGCAGCAT